>WNNG01000043.1:0-16264 GCA_018208015.1 Medicago ruthenica | reverse complement strand
CCACAAGATTGACATCCACCACTTCCAAATTGGTAACAATATCATTAAATAGAGTCATCTCTAATACATACTCTGCATTTGGCACCCCATTCACCCCCCTTCTCTCTTCCCTATTCGTCACCGAGTTAAAGTCACCAACAAAACACCCAGCTCCAAGTCCCAATGAATTTTGAAGAAACACAAGGCTCGCCCATAATCTTTGCTTTGCCAATAATTCACATTTAGAATACACATTAATAACAAAACACTTCTTACGATGAATTCCCCACTCTAGACACACCCCCACAAAACCTTCCCCCCACAAAAGAATAAATGAAATTAGCATCGGATTTACGCCACATGGAAAGGATACCTACTATTTCCCACCGATGGAAGGATAACCCATTGACAATCCTCACCACCCCATAAATTACGACACAACTCATCCGAAATCACCTTCATTTTAGTTACTTGAATAGCTAAAAAATCTACCTTTTGACTATGCACCAACTCCCTCACCTTCCTCCGCTTAAACACTCCTCCCAAGCCTCTGACATTAAAGGACAACACAATCATTAGGAACTTGTCATCCTCTCCCTAATTACTTTATTTGCAACATCTGCATCCTCTGACACCACCAATCTGTCCACCACTCTCTTCCGTCCACCATAGTAAATGTGATTCCAGCTTCCTTTCCCACTTCTAATAAACGCACCACCCCTCCACCTTTCTTTCTCCACATATCCCCCGTAGGTGAGACCGGTGTTTCCGGAACTAAAGAACCTGAATCGTCAAAAATAGCTTGAGCACCCGATACTTGCAATAGAGGACAAGAAGGTAAAACGACCTCCAAGCTTCCCCCAGACACATATGCTCCCTCTACCTCCCTCCACGGTGTCCCTCTCCCTCTCAAACCCTCGCCCTCCATCACCCCTGGCCCCACATCCTTCGCCTTACCCTTAGTTTCTGGCGACCAGCTACTAACTCTGCCCTCCCCCTCCTCTAGAGCCTTGACCTGTCCATTCCTTCAAATCCAAACATCTGGCCGCACCTACACTTTTTCGTCCTTTCTTTGGTTTATTTGATATGACTGGTAGCTTTCTTGAAAAGTTTGCAACTGGGTCACCGAAGGGATTTAAGAGGGGTTTTTCAAAATTTTAATCCTCTTAGCGGAACAAACCCCATTTAAACGGATCTTGATTAAATCATTAATCACAAATCATACAGAACACATACTTAAAAACTTTAAGGATTATGTGTTTACCTCTTGAAGAGCATAACCTTTGTAGCAGAATTATTCTTGATCATGAGCAAAGCAACGTAGCGATGCCTCTATTCAGTCCACACGAACAGAACTTCTCTCCGATGACCGGTGCTAGCCAATTTCAACGGAGATTCAGAGAGAATATGGTTTAGAGAGCGGCGGCTAGGGTTTCACAACTTTTGTGAATTAGGTTAAGCGTTTCAAAAAATCGGTAATGCATCAACACAAGGGTTCTATTTATAGAATCACTTGTGTGGTTAACAAGTCAAGCACTTAAATACACCGTACCTTACGGTGGACCGCGTTTCTATATTTTTCATAAATTAAATAATAAGTCATACTTAATTATTTAATTACTAATAAGTCCTAAATCAGAATCAACAAGACGAATGTTGAGCGTATTTCCTTCATTTTCTAACCTTTGAACATCAACCAACTCCCCATGCCAAACCATACACCCAATTCCAATAGCATTTAATTACATAAGCAGTACAAGAACTATTCTTCAGACATCTTCCCTCACAATCCTTACTATCAACATCACTCATCAAACGTGCAAAATCAGGCAACTTTAAACCCCTTTGCACCAAAAAAACCATCTTCTCCACCAGAACTATTACCACCTCTCTCAACCTTCAATGGAGTCATCCTCTTACACCCTTTTGACCAATTCCCACTATTCCAACTCTTCACATCCTTTGGTTCAAACCCTTTTATGCATTTGCACAAACTTGAATCAGACATATCACATATTGCAAAACTACCACATGAATTATAAAACTCACACTTCTTATTAGGCTCACTGTGTAACACGTTCCATTCTCTCTCTTCTTCATTCCACCTGAATTGTCTCTCATATCCATCATATCCAAGCTGAAACCTTATCTTATCACTACATACAACCAATTGAGGATGAAAGTGGTTAGAAGCTAAGATAGCCATAATTAATATCCACAAATAACCATCAAAACAGTAATGTTAAGATCACAAATAAACCATGCATATGATTAATGGCCACTAGTAGTTATTACCTTTTCTAATGCTGTTGCAGTAGCCGCAGAGGCAAGAGCTTTCCGTTGCATTGCATCCTTGATTCAGTTCACAATAAAATACCATTTAATCAAATTTGCCTTCAAATCAAATACAGCAAAATCACCAAAATGGTCAGTTCAAGGTTATAAGAAACCAGACATGCTATCATCTATAAGCCTATCATTTCGAATGCATAAACACTCAATCACAGTGCATTTTTGTACTATAAGAAAGTGAGTGCATTCATACTACAATTTTTAGTGGTGGCACAATCTGTTTATATCAAACTTGTGCGTGATTTCCATATTATAAGACCACTAGAAAGCAATGTTAATTTCCAAAAATTAATACCTTTCCAAGCCTTGAAAGTTTGCCAAACACGGCATCAAGAGGAACACTTTCGTCGGTCCATTTCTTATCATGATTCAGCATCAGTTCAATACAAATCACACTAAATTCATAATTTCTGATTTGAATTTCAATTCAGCATTCATTAACTAATTCATGCCATATATAAAAAATTTAGCATTTAAATTTGGTATTTATTTACCTGAATTCTCAAGATTGATTGAGAATCAATCCTAATTTTAGAACCAACACTCTTTTCTTTAGCTTCACTTCAACATTTTGTTCATCCCAATTCTTCCTCGTGGTCTTCGCCGACCCAGCCAACATATCAGAAATCTATTAGGTTTTTAAGGGATTAGAGAAGAATGAAGCTGAGAAGTGATTTCCCGACACAGAGAAAAAGCATAGGTTGAGTTAGTTGCGACAAGATTTAAGCGAAGTTAACTGCGAAATCGAAATTGGAAACAAGAAAAAGAATTTGAGAAGTGTTACCTTTGCTCGATGGTGGAGAATTTGAGAAGCACTGGGTGTGACGATGGTGAAGTGAATCTGAGAATCTTAGAAGCTCTAGGTGTAAAAGTGGATAATAAAGCTCGGTTGAGTTTGGCTGAGAACCTGAGAAAGAGAGTTAACTCAGTTGCTCGATGGTGGTGAATGGTGAGAAATCTCTCAGCATCTAATGTTCAAGAAAAAACCGAATCTGAGAAGACAATTTACCTCGAATCTGAGAAGTGAATCGAATCGAATCTTAGAAGCTCGAATCTGAGATGTTTCTTCGCTAAGAATGAAGCTCAGTGGTGAAGGGGTAGGATTTGGATGTGAAATCTGAGAATGAGATTAGGTTTGGGGTGTGAAATTTGGCTTTTGGCACTTGAGCGGATAAATCTTTTCACCAAAATTTGGGTCTCAATTTTGATTTGCTCTGAATTTGTTGTTTGGCTTAATTTTTATCAATACTTTTTAAATGGGGTAAACCCACTTAATATCTATTGAAGTCTAAAACCTCTCCTGTGCCTATGTTTTTAAGTCAGGTGGATAGCAACCTATTTAATATCCTTGTGTTAAAAAGTGTTTTTTGTACTATTGAATGTTGAGTTCATGCATGCAAATTCATCAAAACTATCTTCTTATGTCCACCCAATGATTATATTTCCTTCCATTTTTGTAAATTTTTTTTGTGGTGTTACTTTCATTTTTGTAATTAGCAATATTATAAGTGGAAGAATGAAAACAAAAGAAGGTGCAAGCTAATTGATCAAAACTAAACCGTAGAAATTGTTGGCTTTTTGAATTCGGGATTGAGAACACTTGTTGGCTTTTCAAAAATAAATCAATCTGTTACATATATCACATCACTTTTTATTATGTCTATATCTCTCTCAATGTGTACATCACTTTTTCGATTTGAATTTGATAGTTGCTATTTTTTTTTTGCTGATAATTTGAATTGTTACTATTGAATGTAGATAAAACATAATGATGAAGAAGAAAGCTTAGGCCATGATTCGGACAGCAAATTGAGAATAACTTTCAAAGAGGAGACTCTAATAACCAATCTTGAAGAAGAAATGACTCAAATAGCCAATCTTGAAGAACTAAGTAACTAACATACCGCAATTTTCTAAAGAGATAGTTTCAAATGAAGAACTAGAAGACAATAGTATTTGAGGTTATTGAAGAACTATCAGATTCTGAAACTGTTCATAACGAGATCAAAAAAATTCTCAAGAGTATGAATCACTAGATTTTATTTTTGATGATTTCCCTTTGGGATTCAAAAGTAGTTGGTTTGATGAAATAGGGAAATTGGAAGCACAAGATCCACTTGACGAAGTAGATTTTGCTAAAGAAGGTGAGAAACCTAAACCTACTTACATTAGTTCAATTTTGGATGAAGACCTCAGAAAAGGTATTATTCAAATTCTTTGAGAACTCAGACTGTTTTGCATGGGATTACAAAGACATACTAGTGTTAGATCAAAATTGGTGGAGCATAGATTGTCTTTGAAGCTAGGAAAGAAGTCAATCAAGCAAAGACTAAGAAGGTTTTGTACCAGAATTCATGGCAAAGATCAAAGCAAAAGTTGAATGATTGCTCAAAGCCAAGTTCATTTGAATTGCATGATATACATTGATGATGTCTATCGCATCTGTTATCTATAAATCAAAATGTTAAATTTAAATTTCATTTGAGAATTATCATTTGGAAGGCATCTCTTAGACCCAAAATTCAAATTATGTTTCAAGAAAACGAATAAGCACTACTACAGAAATGACATTTAATATCAGTAGAAATCGACTTTTCACATTGGGTCACAGCCGATGAAATTTTGGGGCCCAAAATATTTTTTTGGGTCTTGTTAACGAGTGCCCCCGGGGCACTCTTTAAGCATTCCTAATAAAGAAATTATTTTTTAAAAATATTAAAGACTTTAATTTTCAATGCAATAAATACACAAACTTTCATAAAATCTTACCATTTTGGGTGCTTAAAGAATGCCCACGGGGCACTCGTTAACATTTACATAATGCACGTAAAAAATGACTATATACTTGTAACGCGGTGTTTATTTCAAATTTCAAGAGTGACCAATTTGTAGAAATGCGTGTTGGTAGTCTCATGGTCCTTGATTCAACATTTGACATATATTTTTTTTCTCTTCTTTTCTTTTTTAGAGTACTTCTTGCAAGTTTTGTGTCATACCTTTTGTATAAATCGCTCTAAGAAACATTATAATTATTCTCTCAAAAAATAAAACAAACATTTTTTTCCTCTTTTAAAAAAATTGTGTTTTTTCTTATAGGGACCTATTTTTACTATGAGAGCCGACCTCCAATTTCATAGGGACGGCCCTGAATATTTACCTTGTTTTTTGCTACAAAAGTTGTTGACTAAATTGCACATTTGATCCCCTAAGTAATTTTTGAGATTCATTTTTGTCCCCTAAATAATAAAACGTCTTTATTGGTCCATTAACTCTATCTCCACCTGTCAATAAGCGTTCGTAATAACCCATTTTTTTATATATAATAAGGTTATTTTTAAGAAAAAAATCAGGCAAAAATTGGGAAATTTGTAACATCTTTTTAGTCTCCAAAAAATTGCTTAAGAGACTTAACAACTTTTATATCTAAGATAAGATATGCAATAAATTTTTTTTCAAAACATTAGGAAATTTGCAACAACATTTTTTGCTCTAAAAGGTAACTTAAGAGAATTAAGAACTTTTAATATTAGATAAGAAGTGAGATCATTTTATAAATAAAATAAAATAAATTAGGAAGAAAATTTGCAACTTTTTTTACTTCAAAAAGTTATCAAAAAGACTTAAGAATATGTGGGATATATTTTTTTTCTCTTCTTTTTTCCCCCCTTTTTTTAGAGTACTTCTTGCAAGTTTTGTGCCATGTAGGATATTTTTTTTTCTCTTCTTTTTTTTCTTTTTTTTTAGAGTACTTTTTGCAAGTTTCGTGCCATACTTGTCGTATAAAGCTCTAACAAACATTACAATTATTCTCTCAAAAATTAAACAAACATTTTTTTGTTCTTTTTAAAAAATATATTGTGTTTTTTTTCTTTTAGGGGTCTATCTTTACTATGAGAGCTGACTTACAATTTCTTAGGAACGACCATGAATATTAACATTGTTTTTTGCTACAAAAGTTGTTGACTAAATTGCACACTTTGTCCCTTAAGTAATTTCTGAGCTTCATTTTTTATCCCCTAAATAATAAAACGTTTGTATTGGTCCATTAACTCTATCTCCACCTGCCAATAAGCGTCCGTAATAACCCAATTTTTTATATATTAGATAAGATTATTTTAAGAAAAAAAAATAAGGAAAAAAATTAGAAAATTTGTAACATCTTTTTAGTCTCCAAAAATTGCTTAATAGACTTAACAACTTTTATATATAAGATAAGATATGTAAGAACTTTTTTTTCAAAACATCTGGAATTTGCAACCAATGTTTTTGCTCCAAAAGGTAGCTTAAAAAACTAAAGAGCTTTTATATATTAGATAAGATGTGAGATCATTTTGTAAAAAAAATTAGGAAGGAAATTTGCAACTTTTTTTGCTTCAAAAATTATGTAAAAGACTTAAGAACTTTTATATATAAGATATGAGATCATTTCTTAAAAAACAAAAAAAAAACCAAAAAACTAGGATTTGCAACAACTTTTTTTGCTCCAAAAAGTTATCTAAAAAACTTAAAAACTTTTATATATAAGATATGAGATCATTTAAAAAAAAGGAAAAAATTAAGAAGGAAATTTGAAACAACTTTTTAGGATCCAAAAAATTGTGTAAGAGACTTAAGAACTTTTATATATAAGATATGATATCAATGTTTAAGAAACAAATATAAAGAAAAAAAATTAGGAAACCAATTTGAAGCAACTTTTTTTGCTCCAAGAAGTTGTCTGAGAGTCTAGAGAACTTTTATATATTAGATATGAGATCATTTATTTAACAATCAAAATAAAAAGAAAAAAAAATTGAAAGGAAATTTAAAACAACTTTTTTGCTCCAAAAAGTTGTCAAAGAGACTTAAGAACTTTTATATAAAAGATTTGATACCATTTTTTAAAAAACAAAATAAACAAAAATTTAGGATCCAAATTTGCAACAACTTTTTGACTCTAAAAGTTATCGAAGAGATTTAAGAACTTTTATATATAAGTTATGATATCATTGTTTAACAAGCAAAATATAAAGCAAAAAATTAGGAAAGAAATTTGAGACAACTTTTTTTTTTGCTCCAAGAAGTTGTCTATAAGAGTCTTAAATAACTTTTATATATAAGATATGAGATCATATTTTAAAAAACAAAATAGAAATGAAAAAAATTGGATGGAAATTTGCAACAACTCTTTTGGCTCCAAAAAATTTGTCAAAGAGACTTAAGAAGTTTTATATATAAGATAAGATATGAGATCATTTAAAAAAAAGCAAAAAAATAGGAAGGAAATTTGCAAATTTGTCAAAGAGACTTAAGAAATTTTTTTTGTTGAAGCAAATCATCTCCACAAAACCACAAGTAAGTAGTATTGATCATTTTTTAATGTTAATCTTAGTTTGTGTAGGTTTATTTTTGTTAATTTTGGTAGATTGCATGTGGTTAGGGTAGATGTAGAAATTGAAATTTTGATTAGTTTATGATGTTTTAGATGAATGTAGTTGTTGTGAATGTAGTTTAGATTATATTAAGTTCAATGTGAATGTGTAGAAGCTGAATTAACACAATGATGAGTTGTTTCATACATTTAACTCAAAGTGTTTAATAAAATGCCTAAATGAGAGTTGTTTAGATTTTTAAGTTAGTTTATGTTGTTAGATTGTTTGGGAATGTTGATGGCAATGTTGTTTTAATTGGTGTTTAAAAATTAAGTTATTTATGGTGCTAGATTGTTGCCTAAATTGCCTAAATGACAATGATTTTTGATTTTGTTTTTGTATAGATATGTCTGAGCAGGACCTAGATAGGACCAGAGCTGATAGACAGACGATGACTAGAAACTTTCGACGGGAGAGGGTGGCTGCAAACTCTCATGTGCATAAGAGGGGAAGAGGCTGGAGGTCCAATCTTTCTGCGGATGAGGGTAGTTCTCAGCCGACATAGTCGCAGGTGGATGACCCGACGCAGTACCTGAATTATGAGGAGCAGCTACACGATTCCATAGATGGTGGATATGACGCCCAACATTTTGCGGATGTGGTTGAGCAGGTGGCTGAGCCTGATGAGGATGATCGTGCGGCTAAGGCAGCCTCTCATCAGTTACCAGATGTGCCTCTCTTTCCTGGAGGGCCTCATGATTTATCTGTGTTGTCTTCATATGCTTCTCATGTTGCATTGTCGTTCTGGATGTCGTACGAAGGGCATAGGGAGATCCATGAGTTTGAGGAGATCTGCTGGTATTCAGGCTGGATCATGTGCGGTCGCGACAAGGTCTATCATCACTTGCCTGAGCGGGTTATAAAGGCAGTACAGGTACGTGCAGGACATCCCCAGAGCTGTCGTTAGATTTGTCGTCTTCTATAGCTGTCTCCATCAAAGAATATGAGTAAAATTTTGTCTTCTTCTGACCACGTGTAGAAATGGACAAAGAACTTAAAGGACAATAAGAATGAATGGATACTTCTAGTTTCAGCCATGAATTTTCGAATTATTATCCAACGGAATTACCCATATCAGGCAATGGCCCAACGTCCTTGATTTAAAGCTTTTCAACGACTCTTAATGTGCTGACACTCTTCTCCAAAGTCTCTCGAATCCCTGCCTAGCTAGACTCAGAAGACCCATCAGACTTAGAAGACCTTCGGACTTCATAAGATCCTGAGGGACCAAGACTCCACGTCAGATTTGTCGTCTTTTATAGTTGTCTACATCAAAGTATCTGAGTACAGTTTTGTCTTCTTCTGACCACGTGAAGAAACAGACAAAGAACATCAAGGACAATAAGAATGAACAGATACTTCCAATTTCAGCAAAGGATTTTCGAATGACTATCAAACGGAATTATCCATATCATGTAATAGCCAAACGTCCTTGATTTGACGCTTCTCAACGACTCTTAATGCTCTGACACTCTTCTCCAATGTCTCTCAAATCTCTTTCTTATATGTATTCTCACTCTCTCTCTCTCTCTCTCTCTCTCTCTCTCTCTCCCCAACAAATTCGTATTTTTTATTATGTGTTATATGCGCACATGATAACAAACAAGATATCATTATTTCATTATAATTAAATGAGAAAATGACTCTCATAATTAATTAAATGTTTTAAAAACGGTATGCAATTAATTATAAATAAGTAAGGAATTACAACATTTTAAAAATGACAAAATATCATGGTAATAAATAAGGAATAAATTTCTAATCCTATCATGATATATAGTTTCTAACCGAGCATATACCAAGGATAAAAATACAAAGGCAAGTTGATATAAGATAGAAAAATGATTTATTTTATTCTATTACTTTGATGCATTAAACATGAGATTTAAACATGAGATAATAAATATATTATATCATGTCTCCATGACCATCAAACGGCGCCTTTCAAACCAGAGGGAGTATAAAACTCTGCCTAACAATTACTAGAGGGAATATGAAATATAGGTAGTAGTATGAAATACGGAAGATTTGCTAGACTACGGCGTTAGTGTACGAGATTTGCGAAATCTAAACTCTACCTAGATAGCTAGAATACGGCCTAAAAAAAAACTAGCTAGAGTACGAATTTTATATAGATATATAGGTTTAGTTATTATTTACCTGACAATATTTTTTATGAATTTTCGATTAAAAAAATAATAACAAGTTCGTGCTTTCGTAAAAAAAAGTTTTTGCTAAACCCAATGTAAATAAAAAAAAAATGCGTTTTTTAGATCAATTTTTTTTAATTTTGTAGTTTAATTACTTAATTTTGACCCTCAAATTTATCCCTTTTCTAATTAACTAGCCCTCAATCAGATTTTGAGTGAAATACATGGACGTCGCAATTTTTTTACCCCGTGGATGATTGTAATGGGCCATAATAAAATTAATAAATGAATTTTGAAAGGAAAAATAAACTCGTTGAGAGGACGCATATCTGATCAGATACAAGTTCCTCGGTCTTTATTGGGTTTGGACGAAAGGGTGATGAAAGTTTGTGGGGTGGAAGTTTGGTTATGTATCTCCTTCCTTGGATGTGGAAGAAGATCCATTCATCTGCATTTACTTTTTGGATCAATTTTCGATAAAAAAAACATCATTGATTTTATAGGATTTAACCGAAATTTGAGGACGACAAACCATTGAAGGAATGAGGAGAACTTGACGGTGCTTGATCGGAGTCTATGGAGGACGACAGACCTGCAAATGACACTCCAATGCTCAAGTCGGTATGAGTGTGGTGAGTGGCTAGGGTTAGAGTGGAACATACCTTGTGAGTTCTTAATGTTAGCCAGCCAAAGAGATAGTATTTAGGCCTTATTGGGCCTTACCTTGTGAATAGACGATGGCCTTCGAGGGACACCTATAATTAGATTACAAAAAGTTATCATTGAATTCGTCTTGAATGGTATGGATCCTCCTATGGGGCCTTGATCTACTAATATTTAGGGCATGTTTATGATATGATTCGTCTGCGTATATGCTGTGAAGGGTACCCATGTTCAATCAAGGATTGGGCCTTAGCCCAGACCAGAATACTAGCCCTCCAATCTATTTGCCGATGGAGCCAGGTGAAAGCTTATCTCAATGCTTTGAAATTATGATCTATTTAAGTGGTTCAAATATCGTTACGGTCCTCAAGTCATATGACCTAATGTTGCGAGCTTGAGGTCATTGGTATGTGTGTAACACCAGAGGCTGACAAGGACGGGGAATGGTCGCCCGTGCACAAGACATGACAACGAGCGACTCCCGACAACTTCTAGATAAACCGAATCACATCGGAATAAGAGGGATGCTAAAGCCATGCAGGTATGAGGCTGCATAGTTGAAGGAAGGCTTATAAAAATTGTTTGGTACTACAGATACCAACAAGATGCATCTTCTTTTCGGTAGCCCATTCCATAAGAACTCCACAGTTAAGCATGCTTGACTTGGAGTAGTCTTTGGATTGGTGATTTCTGGGAAGTTTCTTAGAAAGCGTGTGAGTGAGGACAAAACACGCTGAAAAGACCCGCGTTGGTATGTGGGGTCAGTCAGCAATCCTGAAAGTCGTCTAGGATGTTACCATGTGCGATATGAATTTGTGATGTGGGGTTCGACTTTATGTGGATCAAGTACAGTTGGCTTTGTAATGAGTTGCAATCTGGGGCATGGATATGTCGGATATATATATATGCTTTAAAGTAATGTATACCTTGTTTTGGTGGATCGCACCTTATTTATGTGCCTCCGGGGCATGGATATGTCGGATATGCCATTTTGGCGCAAGGGTCGGACGATCGTTGAATTATGTTGAGGGCCCAGAGGCACTCTAGCGTACTATTTTGTGTTTGTTATGTTATGACCTTTCAGACCATCTTCACTTTGAGGTTGGTGTCCTTAATAATGAGAATATGGATTCTTTGAGCCCTTTTTCTGGAGCCTTGATCTCGGGGCGTGGAAGGATGATTTAGAGACCTTGAACTTTGAACCGTAGTGAAAAATGAGTTGTAGTTCTTTTAGAGTGGTGGTCATTAAGGATGATTGAGGCCATTGGGGTTGGAGACCATGAATAATGATTGAAGGCCTTTGAGGTTAGGGTCGTGGTGAATGATCAAGGACTTTTTAGGTTAGGTCCACGGAAAAGAATTAAGGCCTTTTGATGTTAGGGTCGTGGAGTATGATTAAGGCCATTAGCGTTGAGGCCTTAGACTAATGGAATGGTTAAATTGTAGGTTAGTCTTTTTAAGGCTTTCTGCTAACTATACACTTTAGGGTGTTCTAAAGTCATTATGATGATGGAGTATGCATGTAAGATTAGTGAGAAACTAGCAGTACTGTTGTGAAAACGATGAGCAATGAACATTTGAATTGTTTGCAAGATTTTGGACTATGGCGTACGTGTCCAGTGCTTTCTTTATCTTGAAGGAATTGTCTTATTTGCGAAGCACTTATTTATAGGAATATTTTTATCGCAGGCTGCGAGTTTGTGTTGTCAACTCGAGGAAGTCTAGCTAGTTTGGGTAAGCAACAAAATTTAACCATTTTGATGCCCTTACTAATGAGTGAGCAACCAATTTTATTGTCGCTTAACAAAACTTACATTAAAGTTTGAATAATTGGAAAGACGTATCCTACCATCAGACTTAATTTTGCCAAACTCAGATTGGTTTGAAGATTTATCAAATATGTCATCAACCACTAGTTTATAATCTAGTTCAATTGACACATTTGACTTACCCATTTCTCCAAGCCAAAGAATAGAAAAGTCAATTATTTTATGTTGTTGCAAGTTTGACGATACAGCGAAAGAGAGACAAAATCAGCAACATTTGGAATTAAAGAATTAAGGCTCAAATAGGTAAATTGTCGCGTGTTTTTGGTTTTAGTCCTTATATCTTTTTTTGTTCTAAAACAAACATACATGGTTTGTTTTATAACAAAAAAAAAGAAACAAGAACGAAAACCAAAACCACACGAACTTACAAGGACGATTTACTTACTTAAGACAAGAATTAATAATATATGACCATATATCAGTTGTATCTCATACTTCCTTCGCCTTCTTACACCCTAGAACAAGTGTCATTCATTCTCACAATGATTTTCACATAAAGGACACGCATATGTACATTGAAAACTCTACGACAATCGTGATTCTGAGGATGTGGGTGGAGGACATGGAGGACTGCCTGGAGGAATGCCTGGTATAGGATCTGGAGGACTGCCTGGTGTAGGATCTGAAGGACTGCCTGGTGCACCAGGTGAAGGTCGAGGTCTGCCTCATGTAGGAGGCCTCGTCGGAGGCCTCGTGGGAGGACTGCCTATTATTGGTCAAATACTGCCGTGAAGGTGGGCATATTGGAAATAATGATGGCGTTGTACCTGATGGTCTGGTCATCACTAAGCCTATAATGATATCTTCATAAATAACCATATTCTGTAGAATATATCAACAAGAATAAGATACTGTTGTAAGGTTTGTAACAAAATAAAAAAAGATACTGTTGTAAGGATGCTTATAAAAATTAATAATACATTTACAATGTTGAGTTCATGCAAATTGATCAAAACTATCTTCTTATATTTCCTTCCATTTTTGTAATTTTTTTTTTGTGGTGTTACTTTCATTTTTGTAATTAGCAATATTATAAATGGAAGAATGAAAACAAAAGAAGGTGCAATCTAATTGATCAAAACTAAACCGTAGAAATTGTTGGCTTTTTGAATTCGGGATTGAGAACACTTGTTGGCTTTTCAAAAATAAATCAATTTGTTCCATATATCACATCACTTTTTATTATGTCTATATCTCTTTCAATATGTACATCACTTTTTCGATTTGAATTTGATAGTTGCTTTTTTTTTTCAACAACCAAAGAATTATTAAAAGAGGAGCCATCCCACAAAGAAAAGTGGAAACAAGCTCAAAGATTACAAACATACCAAAAAGGCTACACCATAAAACATAACTATACCGCACCAAAGTCTGTCACACCAAAAAACCAAACCAACACTGATACAAGAGAACAAAAGGCACATGACAGTAAAAACTAAATCCCTCTAAATCACCTACCAAAACACCTCCAACCCCCAAGACAGAAAACAGACACATAGCAGCACCCGTAGGTTATCTACCAAAACAAAGACGAGGATTCCAACACCACTCATAAAACAAAAACGTCGCAATATTCAATCTATTCATACTCCAATGCCACAAGATCACCTTAATTTGCTCCACCATTTCATCCACCTTTTTAACGTTATCGTTAAAAATCATGTCGTTTCTCGACTTCCAAACACCCCAAATAACGGCATGCCAAATTAACCAAGCCTCTCTCCTTAATTTCTTTGATCGCATCATACTTAACCAACAACATATGTGAATGAACAAATTTGGTGGGGAGATAAAATTGAATTCCAACCAATTCATCACCTCCTCCCGAACTTTGGATATGACACGACAGTGAAGAAACAAGTGTAACGTCGATTCATCATCAAGACCACAAAACACGCACCTCTTTGAATCATCGACAGCTAGAAGCCGTCTCTTTGCCAAATTGACCTTGGTTGGGATACGGTCAAGCAACAAGGTCCAGGAAAAAGCCAAAACCTTGGATGGCACCTTACTCTTCCAAAGATCTCGGAACACAAACTCCTCATCCCTCGTCAAACCTCCATCTACTAGCACACATTTTGTAAACTAGTATAACAAGACTTCACGAAAAAGACTCCCTCTTCCTCCTGGCTTCCACCACAACAATCCTCCTCCTCCCCTAAAACCACTCCCTCCAACCTTAAGTTGAGATTTTGAAGAAGCTCCAATTCCCACACAAACACACTCTCTCCGCCATAAAAACCGCCAAACACCACCATGTTTCCTTGCCACACCCTCTCTCACCCTCAAATCTTGGCAACATGAAATTGAGAATAATCTAGGAAAAAGGTCACATAGGGGCGCATTTGCAAGCCAAACCTCTTTCCAAAATAAATTCCCTATACCATTGCCCACCTTTCTAACCAACTCCCTATCAAACAACCTAATACCCCACTCCTCCTCGAAAGACAACAAATCTTTCCACCACATGACACATAGGCCGGCCACCCTTCACCCTCTGTAACCATTCTCCTACCCACCCTCGGTCCGTATTTATCTTGAAGGACCAACCCAAAGCGAAGGATCGTCATCTAAGACGTGCCATCTCCATTTTGCAAGAAGACTAATATTTACCAATTTAATGTCCCTCACACCTAAACCACCCAAACACCTAGGTTGACACACTTTCCTCCACCTCACTCAACAAATCTTCCTTCCTCCACCCCTAACCCCTCCCCAAAGAAATCTTCTTTGGATTCCCATCACCTTCCTTAGCACCTTCTTGGGCATCTTTAAAAAAGATATGTAAAAAATTGGTACCGAATTTAGAAGTACAATATGACCTACAAACTAATATACTTATTCCCCCAAGAATTTAGTTTGGAACTAATTTGTTCCAGCAATGGTTCCCATGTAGAAAACTTTTTCGCATTTGCTCCCACCAGAAGACCCAAATACATGAACGTAAAAGTTTCCAAATTACAGTTTAGGAAGTTGGATGCCAAACTCATAAATTTCGGGAACACATTCACACCCAAAAGACAACTCTTATGAAAGTTTACCTTCAAACCGGAAACCATTTCAAAACCTCTTAACAAAGCCTTTAGAGTCCAAAGATTATCCACCGTGGCTTCACCGATACATAGAGTGTCGTCGGCATATTGTAAATGCGAGACAACCGTCCCACCCCTAACCATTTCAAAACCTTTGAACATATTTCTATTCACCGCATTATTCATAAGGCCACTAAAACCTTCCGCCACCAAAAGGAAAAGGAACGGCGCCAAATGATCTCCTTGCTTTAACCCCCTTTGTATGTTAATTTCTTCAGTTGGGCATCCATTCACAAGGATTGACATACTACCACCAAACACATACGCCTTCATCCAAGAGATCCACTTCTTGATTAAATAAACTCCTCAACTCACTTTTCTCATCCAACGCCTCTATCTCCTACCTCAATTAATCAACCTCCTCTCCACATTACCATACTCCACTTTATTCCAATCTCTAATATCCGCCTTCAAGTCTTTCAACTTTTCTTTCAACACAAAACCCATCCACCCACTTCCACCTCCCCCACCCCTCCTCCACCACCCTCTTGAACTTGGGATTTTGAAGCCAATAATTATTAAACCGAAACGGCTTAGGACACCAATCAATAGAGTCCACCTTCGACACCAACGGACAATGGTCGAAAACGTCTCTTGGAAGGGCCCAAAGAGCAAAATTCCCCCAATACTCCCCCCACTCCTCCGAGACCAACGCCCTATCAATTCTACTCATAGCGCGACCATTAGGATGATACCAAGTAAACTTTCTTCCCACAAGATTGACATCCACCACTTCCAAATTGGTAACAATATCATTAAATAGAGTCATCTCTAATACATACTCTGCA
>WNNG01000042.1:0-57973 GCA_018208015.1 Medicago ruthenica | reverse complement strand
AACAATTCAACAAGATTCTGAAGAATGTCAACAGAAAAGCCAAAGCCAAAGGCAGAATTTCAGATTCAATAACAAAAAGCAACAAACTGATGAGAAGAACCAAGGCTGAGGAGAAAAGTAACCAAGCCAAAGGTGTGCAGTGCTATGAGTGTGAGGGCTATGGGCATATCAAATCTGAATGTCCTACTTTTCTTAAGAAGCAGAAGAAAAGCCTAGCTGTTGCATGGTCTGATGATGGTTCTGAAGATGATGATGTTAGTGAATCTGATATGTGTGATACTGGTCTTGTTGTGAGGTCAGGAGCATCTTAAAGAAGGAACCTGTTTTAGAGTCTGTGACCTTTTCAAGTCTGACTCAGAGTCTGAAGCCTCATATGTGTCTGAAGCTGCTAAAAACCTCATATGATGAACTAGCTGATAACTACGACTGTATAACCAGAAGTGCTGAGGTTTGCAAGCAAGTTTTGGATCAGAAGGAGACTATTCTTCAACTGGAGGCTGAAAAAGGTGAACTGTTAGTGCAGAATTCTGATTTAAAAGAAGAAGTGAACCAACTGAACTCCCAACTTGATCAAATGAAGAAGCAAGTGAAGATGTTGAACTCTGCTACTGATAAGTTGGAGGACATTTTGGGGAATCAGCAACAAGGAAAAACTGGTTTAGGTTTGTTGATCAGAATCAGATTCCTAAACAGATGAGTTTTGTTCCTGCTACTAATACTCATGACTCTATGACTGAAACATCAAAGAAGAGACCTCAGAAGCAAGCTCAGATGCAAGGTCAGAAGCATTTCAGATGCTACCACTCAGAAGCAACCCCAGAATTTTCAGAAACAGAAGGAGGAGAAATCATCCATGGATCTGTCATCATTGTGGAAAGAAAGGGCATATTAAACCATTTTGTTTTAAATTGTATGGTTACCCTGAACACTTCCAATATAGAAGAGTTGAACCAGCTACTATCAGTCACAATGTTCAGAAGGTGTGGAAGCCCAAAGTTCAGAATGTAGGCCTGATTGCTCATACCTCTTTGAGAGCTACTTCAAAAGAAGACTGGTATTTTGATAGTGTGTCAAGGCACATGACTGGTGTGAAGAAACTACTGAGCAATATCAGATCATACTCCAGAAGTTATGTGACATTTGGAGATGGTGTAAAAGGTCAGATTCTGGGTATTGGAGATTTGATCAGAGAAGGTTTGCCCAGACTTAATGATGTGCTACTGGGAAGGATTAACCTCTAATCTGATCAGTTCAGCCAACTTTGTGATCAAGAATTGAAGGTTAATTTCAACAAGCAAGAATGCATTGTTACTGATCAGGAAGATAAGATTCAGATGAGAGGCTGCAGATCCAAAACATTGTTATTTGTGGTTTCTGAAGAAGAAAGAAGTCTGACTTCTTGTCTTATGAGCTCAGAAAGGAAGTCAAGCTCTGGCACCAGAAACTGGGACATCTGCATCTGAAAGGCATGAAGAAAATCCTAAGTACTGAAGCTATCAGAGGTGTGCCTAATCTGAAGATCAATGAGGACATTGTGTTGTGGTGATTGTCAGATTGGTAACAAACAAGAAAGTCTCATCCCAGATTAGTTCACCAGGTAACTACCAAAGTACTAGAACTTGTTCATATGGATTTAATGGGGCCTATGCAAGTTGAGAGTATTGGAGGCAAGAGGTATGCATTTGTAATGGTAGATGACTACTCAAGATTCACATGGATCAGTTTTGTTAGAGAAAAGTCTGAGACTTTTGAAGTATTTAAAGACCTGTGCATTCAATTACAAAGAGAAAAAGACTGTGGTATTGTCAGAATCGAAGTGACCATGGCAAAGAATTTGAAAACAAGAGTTTCTACTAATTCTGTGCGTCTGAAGGTATAAAACATGAGTTTTCTGCACCTATCACACCTCAGCAAAATGGTGTAGTTGAGAGGAAGAATAGGACATTAGCAGAAGTGTGCAAGGGTTATGCTGCCATGCTAAGAAGTTGCCATATATGTTCTGGCTGAAGCAATGAACACTGCATGTTACATACACAACAGAGTCACTTTGAAGAAGGGTACTACATCACTCTGTATGAATTGTGGAAAGGGAGAAAGCCTACAGTCAAATATTTCCATGTTTTTGGGAGCAGATGCTATATCTTGGCTGACAGAGAAGAATAGGAGAAAGCTGGATCCTAAGTCTGATGAAGGCATATTCCTGGGTTATTCAGTAAACGGCAGAGCTTATAGGGTGTTTAATTCAAGAACTAAAGTTGTGATGGAGTCCATTAATGTGGTAATTGATGATCTGACTGCTGAGAAAGATAGAAGTGAGTCTGAAGTTGTTCCAGAGTCTGAAGCATCAGAAGAACAAACTTCAGAAGCAGAAATTCCTCCAGGAGTCTGAAGAAGCAGATGTGCATCCAGAACATGATCCTACCAATAAAGGGCCATCCATTAGAATTCAGAAGGATCATCCTAAGGAGCGTATCATTGGGAGTTTGGATCAAGGGGTCAGAACCAGGAGATCAGAACCAGCTGCTACTGATTCTTGCTTTGTATCAAAGGTTGAGCCTAAAAATGTGAAAGAAGCCCTAACTGATGAATTTTGGATTGAAGCAATGCAAGATGAGTTGAATCAATTCAAAAGGAGTGAAGTGTGGGATCTAGTTCCAAGACCTGAAGGACTGAATGTGATTGGCACTAAGTGGATATTCAAGAATAAAACAGATGAAAATGGCACTGTAGTCAGAAACAAGGCTAGGTTGGTTGCTCAGGGCTATACTCAAGTAGAGGGATTGGATTTTGATGAAACCTTTGCACCTGTGGCCAGACTAGAGTCCATAAGACTGCTGTTGGGTGTTTCTTGCATTCTCAAGTTCAAATTATTCCAGATGGATGTGAAGAGTGCCTTTCTGAATGGATATTTGCAAGAAGAGGTTTATGTTGAACAGCCTAAGGGTTTGTGGATCCTAAGTTTCCAGAACATGTATACAAGTTAAAGAAGGCTTTATATGGATTGAAGCAAGCACCAAGGGCATGGTATGACAGGCTGACTCAGTTTCTTGTGGCTCAAGGTTACAGAAAAGGAGTTCTGATAAGACTTTGTTTGTTGAAGATGAAAATGGGAATCTGATGATAGCTCAGATTTATGTGGATGATATAGTGTTTGGTGGAATGTCTCAGAAGATGGTCAAACTATTTGTTCAACTAGATGCAGTCAGAATTTGAAATGAGCCTAGTTGGTGAGCTGACATACTTTCTTGGGTTACAAGTCAAACAAATGGAAGATACAATCTTCATTTCTCAAAGTAAGTATGCCAAGAACATAGTGAAGAAGTTTTGGAATGGAATCTGCTGCTCACAAGAGGACACCAGCTGCTACTCACCTGAAGTTAACTAAGGATGAAGATGGAGTACAGTTGATCAAAGTCAATACAGAAGCATGATTGGGAGCTTATGTATTTAACTGCAAGCAGACCTGATATCACTTATGCTGTTGGAGTATGTGCAAGATATCAAGCTGATCCTAAGATGAGTCATCTGACTCAGGTGAAAGAGGATTCTGAAGTATGTGATAGCACAAGTGACTATGGAATCATGTATTCACATAGTTCAAGTTCTGAACTGATGGGATTTTGTGATGCTGACTGGGCTGGAAAGTGCTGATGACAGGAAGAGCACTTCAGGAGGATGTTTCTTTCTAGGAAATAATTTAATTTCCTGGTTCAGCAAGAAACAAAATTGTGTTTCATGTCAACTGCTGAAGCTGAGTACATTGCTGCTGGGAGTAGTTGCTCACAACTGGTGTGGATGAAACAAATGCTGGAGGACTACAACATTGAACAGGGAACCATGACCCTATTTTGTGACAATCTGAGTGCTATTAATATCTCTTAAGAACCCTATTCAGCACAGCAGAACTAAACACCTAGATATCAGACACCACTTTATCAGAAATCTTGTGGAGGACAAGATTGTTCAGCTGGAACATGTAGCTACTGAAGAACAAGTTGCTGACATTTTCACAAAGGCCTTGGATGCTAAGCAGTTTGAAAACTTAAGGAGCAAGTTAGGTGTGTGTTTGCATGAAGAGTTATAGCAATTACTGCAAACTGGATGTGAGGAAGATAGAGTACCTGCCAGTTGTGCCTATGCTAAGTGTGATCCTGTGTCTGAATCTGATAGCTTTTCCAGGATCTGTGTTACTTGTTTTGATTTTATTCCCTATATGAAGACTATGTTTTGTCAGAATTTTGTGGCTAAAAAGGGGGAGAAATCTTATGCAGTGTGTTGGCTCTGTTGGCTCTGATACCAAGAATTAGAAGATGTATTGCTCTGATATGTGTCATTAATTCAGAAGGTGACTAGTTTTGCTCTGATACCAAGCAAGATATGTCCAGATATGATCAAGGGGGAATATGTGCCTCAGGGGGAGTACAAGTTTGTTATATTCCTGAAGTGTAGTGATCCTGAAGTGTAGTGCTCCTGGAGAACATTTGTGTGCAGCTCCTGAAGTGTTGGCTCTAATATGCTCTGATACCATAAATTCAGAAGTAAGGGGAGTTTGATGTAAGCTGAGTGTATGCTGAGTTGCAGGGGAGTATGTGTGATGATCAGGAGTTGATCAGTAGCTCTGAAACCTTGGAGTAGCTCTATCAGAAGTTCAGAAGTTGAAGCTGCATGTTTAACATAGCTGAATCCGCTGCCTAAACTAATTGCTATGATGTATTATTGTGGAGTTCTTCATTGTTGAGCTGATTATAATGAAGATTGAAGGACTTGGATGGTTTTCGCCAAAAATTTGCCAAAGGGGGAGATTGTTGAGTCTTTTGTGTTGGCTGCATGTTTTGGCAAAACCAATGTATTGAATAAGAAGCATCTCCATATTTGAAACATTTCTTCAGTTGCAAGTTTTGTGTTTTGAAGCCATTCAGAAGCAGAAAAAGTCATCAGAAGCTGAATGCACTGTAGCAGTTCAGAAGCTGATTTCAGGTTCTGAAGCCAGCGTTGACTTTTGTTGACCACATCAGAAGCTGGGTTTTCAGATTAATTTTTGCACGTATCTTGGGAGATTTAGCTTCTAGAATGCTGAATTATTTGGAGAAGATTTTATTGAAGATTTGGTTCAAAGATATGAAAATCGTATTTTCTGTTTTAAATCTTTCAAAGATACAAAACAGTTTTATTTGTTACTTGATTGGACCAATCTTATTTCAGTAACAAATCAATTCAGAAGATTAGTTTTATTTTGCAAGACTGAAGGCTATAAATAGAGGAGGGCTGCTGCTATTCAAGACACGATTTTAGAGTTTAAGATCAGAGAATTGAGTCTTAGTGGTTTTTAAGCTTTTGCTTTATTTTTGTACGCCACTCATATGCTTTGAGTTGGTTTAGGATTGTTAATGAGTTGTAATTCATTCTAAGCCTCTAGGTACGAATGAAGTTGTGTTTTTGAAGTTTTCTGAAAAACAGAGTGTTTTTGATTAAGGGTTTCAGTAACAGGTTTGTTACTTGAATAGGAAGTTAGTGGTCTCTAATACTCAACGTGTTGGGTAGAATTCAAGACTAGGAGGAAGTTAATTGCTTAGGCTGGGAACTGGGAGTCAGTGTCTTGAGTCATAAGGATTAATTCCTATAGTGGAATTCCTTCCTGGATTGGTATCCCCCAGAGTAGGAGGTGTTTACTCCGAACTGGGTTAACAAACCTTGCGTGTTCTTTAGCTTTCCTGCACATTTATTTTCTGCCTGTTCTTGCTTTTATAATTGTGCTAAGTTCTGATCAGAACCTGCTTAGTTTTAATCAGAACCAGAACCTGTTAAGTATCTTATTGCCTAGCCAGAATTTCAAAAAAAACTAAGTTAGAAGGAGGTTGTGTGCGGAAGCCCGCGTTGACGTATGTCCGTGAGGTAGGATGTCCAACCCCGCTTAGATGAGATTTTCACGTGGAATTAATTGAAGTCATGTCGACGTATGTCCATAGACAACCCTAATTCCATGTGAGGTCTATGACTCTAAGGACCTCTTCTTAGGAGATTTCACACCATTTAGAGCCTACATGTGAGGATGGGGGAAGTTCCGAACCTTCATATACCAAACCCTTGCATACCATGCATTTGCATTCATGAAAAAAATTTCGCATAAACAAAATAAAGGGGCATATTTTGCATACTCATAGCATACATACATCCACATGCATCTTCATGCATTTTCAAAAAAAAACTCATTCATGCCCATTCATAACAGTTCAAAGCAATCATAGCCCGAAAACCCCGAAAGTCCTCGGTCCAAGAACCAGATACTCAACACTCGTACGGAACACGAGCTAACAAACAAAGGATCATGGACAATTTGGAACAAACTCAAGCGGCTTTGAGAGAAGAGGTTGATGGAATGAAAGGAAAGATGGATCAGATGCTAGAATTAATGCAAGCTCTATTGGCACGAGAAAGCCACCCTCGCCCAACAACAGATGCATCCAATGTGCAATGGCCTCCTTATGGTTTACCTGTGAATTATACCCCACCCTTCGAAAATGAGGGTCAAGGACCATCTCCACCACCGCTCACAATCCCCGTAAGGAATGAAGAGCGTCGTCCTCAAGGAACCTCCACTACTCAGCATGAAGTAATTCCCCACGATGTGGAAAATAGCCAGCTAAGGCAATCTGCTCCTGACACCACCCACCAAGACAATGATACCACCCAAATGTATCGAGTTTTGGAAGAAAGGTTGAAAGCTGTCGAAGGGTTCAGCTCATACGGTGCCCACAACGCCTTGGACATGTGCCTAGTGCCCGACGTGGTAATTCCTCCGAAGTTCAAAGTACCGGACTTCGAGAAATACAAAGGAATTCAATGCCCTCGGAACCATCTAAGGATGTTCTGTAGGAAGATGGCAGCCTACGCAATGAACGAGAAACTCATGGTGCATGTGTTTCAAGATAGCTTAAGCGGAGCGTCCTTGGATTGGTACATGCAGCTCGAGCGTACCCATGTCCAAACTTGGAAGGATCTAGCTGATGCCTTCCTAAAGCAATACAAATATAATTTGGACATGGCTCCAAATAGGATGCAACTACAAAACCTCCTGCAAAGAAGCAATGAGTCATTTAAGGAGTACGCTCAGCGGTGGAGAGAACTAGCTTCTCGGGTGCAACCACCACTATTGGAAAGAGAACTTGTCGACACCTTTATGGGCACACTTCAAGGCCCATATTACGACAAGATGATTGGAAGCACGTCTGCCGGTTTCTCCGATCTAGTCATGGTTGGTGAAAGAATAGAAGACGGAGTGAAGAGAGGAAAAATCCAAGGCTCTTCAGAAGCTCAAGGTGGAGCTAGAAAGCCCCCCAGCAACTTTCACAAAAAGAAAGAGGGGGAGACAAATGCCGTTCTAATGGGACCATCCTACCCACCATCGAATCAAATGCCTCACTACCACTATCCTTATGTGGCAGCAGCAACGGCTCAAGGGCGTTACTCACCTCAAGTAATTCCCGCAACTCCACCTCGACAACCAGTAGTGTTGCCACAGCAAAATCAACAGCAACAGCAACAAGGCGGGTACCCACCAAGGAATCAAGCGAGCTCGAGGAACAGTTATTTTAATAGGCAGTTTGATCCTGTACCCATGTCTTATGGTCAAATCCTGCCATACCTAATCCAAAAGGGTATGGTCGAGACAAGACTACTACCACCAATGTCGCCACCATATCCACAGTGGTACGACGCAAATGCCAAGTGCGATTTCCACGCAGGATCCGTGGGGCACAATGTCGAAAACTGTAGAGTTTTCAAACACAAGGTGCAGGATCTTATTGACAAGAAGCTGTTATCCTTCAAAGAGGAAAGCCCCAATGTGAAGAACAACCCATTGCCGGGGCATGCGGGTCCCTCTGTAAATGCGGTGGAGGAACAAGAGGATTTTGGTCCAGTCAAAAGGGTATCCAACGTTAAAACTCCCCTGTCAACCATAAGGGAGCGTTTAACCGGCTTTGGGCTGTTCGAGGAAATGCACACCAACTGTGAAGCCTGCAAGGTCAACCCGAATGAGTGCGAAGAGTTGAGGAGCTGTCTTCAAGAGTTAATGGACCAAGGTTGGATCCAAATTGGTTATATAAAGGATGGCACGGACATTGCTACCTTAGAGTCTAACAGCCCAAAACCTCTCGAGATTCCATACCAAAGGAGAGAGGTACCAATGCCAATACAACCCATAACATTCCACGTACCTGCACCCTTCTCTTTTGAGAGCACAAAGAGGGTACCATGGAATTACCAACCTGTGGCCTATATGGAAGGAAAACCACTAGCCAAAATTGAGCCCAGCATCACTAACATTACCGGTGTTGGAGGAATGACTAGAAGTGGTAGAGTCTTCGCTCCGAAAGAACTCGGGAAGATGCCAGCTGTATTACCAAGGGAGCCGCTCAAAGAAAAGAGCATGGAGGAAAAAGAGAACCAAGCGGGGCCTTCTCAAAAGACAATCCCGCAAAAAGAGGCCGAAGAGTTCCTAAGGATAATCCAAAAGAGCGAGTACAAGATCATTGACCAGCTAGGTCAAACTCCCTCCAAGATCTCCATGCTATCCTTACTACTCAGCTCGGAAGCACACCGAGAAGCACTACTGCGGATCCTCAGTGAGGCACATGTCACCAAGGACATTCCGGTGGACCAATTCGACGGGATAGTCGGAAATATCACCTCAAGTAGGTACTTGGGTTTCAATGGCGATGAGCTACCCGACGAGGGGCACATTCATAACCGCGCCTTACATATCTCCGTGAAATGCATGGACCACATCCTCTCAAGAGTGCTAGTGGACACGGGGTCATCATTGAATGTCATGCCCAAGACTACCCTTCTCAAACTATCATGTGAAGGGACCGTAATGAAGCCTAGCGCCTTGGTCGTAAAAGCTTTCGATGGGTCAAGAAGAGCCATCATAGAGGAGATCGACTTATCGGTCCAAATCGGACCTAAGGTTTTCACCATAACCTTCCAAGTCATGGATATTAATCCAACATACAGTTGTCTTCTCGGACGACCATGGATCCATGCGGCCGGAGCCATTACCTCTACCCTGCACCAGAAGCTGAAATTCATCATTGATAACCAAATGATTGTAGTTTCCGGGCAAGAGGACATGATGGTAAGCCATCTCTCATCTTTCCGTTATATAGAAACGGATGAAGAAGCTGTGGACGTCCCATTCCAATCTTTGGAAGTGGCGAATGTCGTGACATTGAGCTCGAAGCCCAAGGAAGAGGCTAGGACAGCCATGTCATCATGGAGGGCGATAAGAGAGGCCCTAGAAGAAAGCCGACCCACCGGATGGGGCAAATTAGTGGACATACCGGAGAAGAAAAATCGCTTCGGGTTGGGGTATCATCCATCAGCCAAAACTTTCTCAAAGCCTCCAAAGCAAGGGATCCTCCCCATTTCGGAAACATTCATCAGTGCGGGGTTTATCCATGAAGATCAAGTGGCTCTACTCGAAGATGTAGACGAAGACGTGCCTGATTTGGTGTATCGTTGCGCTTCGGATGAAGCTTTGAACAATTGGAGGGCTATCGCAATTCCCGAGATCATTACCAGGATCAAGTAATAAACCATGTTTGTTTGTTTTTTACTTTTAAATAAAAAAATCATTTAGCTCTGCCCAAGGCGAATGATTAGTCGTGTGGGGCCCCCATGTTTTAAAAGTTGTTTACAATCATGAATAAAAGCACTCTTTTATGTTCATTTGAGTCTTTTTCTTTTTGCATTTGTTTTAAAAAAAAATTTTTACAAAAAGCCTAAAAAAAATCATACTCATGCAGATCTACAAATCCACCCTCCAAAAACAACACTACCTTAAACCCTTATGACTTCGATTGCCCGATTAATCAAACGGAAGATGATGAAGAGGACGATTATGAACCGCCTGAAGAATTGTCTAGACTTGCAAATCAAGGGGATAGGGTAATACAACCTCACCAAGAATCAGTTGAAAAGGTCAACTTGGGGACCGAAGAGGATAAGAAAGAGGTCAAGATAGGAGCCTCCCTGCACGAGAATGTGAAAGGAAAGTTGATCAAGCTCCTGCAAGAGTACGTGGACGTATTCGCTTGGTCGTATCAAGACATGCCGGGTTTAGACCCTAACATCGTTGTACACAAGCTGCCACTCAAGCCGGAATGCCCGCCAGTGAAGCAGAAATTGAGAAGAACTCGACCCGATATGGCTCTCAAGATCAGAGAGGAGGTCAAAAAGCAATTCGATGCCGGCTTCTTAGCCGTAACCAAGTATCCAACATGGGTTGCCAACATTGTGCCAGTTCCGAAGAAGGATGGCAAGGTGAGAATGTGTGTGGATTATCGGGACTTGAATAAAGCAAGCCCAAAGGATGATTTCCCGCTACCAGACATCGACATATTAGTGGACAACACAGCCCAATTCTCAGTCTTTTCCTTTATGGATGGTTTCTCGGGATATAACCAAATCAAGATGGCTCCAGAGGACATGGAGAAAACTACGTTCATCACTCCATGGGGGACATTCTGCTATAAGGTAATGCCTTTCGGATTAACAAATGCCGGGGCAACATACCAAAGAGCGATGGTGACTCTTTTCCACGACATGATCCATAAGGAAATTGAGGTCTACGTCGACGATATGATTGCCAAATCCCAAACGGAGGAGGATCATCTAGTCCATCTACAAAAGCTTTTCGAACGCCTAAGAAAATTCAAGCTGCGCTTAAATCCTAACAAGTGCACATTTGGCGTTAGATCCGGAAAGTTATTGGGCTTCATCGTCAGCCAAAGAGGTATTGAAGTGGATCCCGATAAGGTGAAGGCCATCCAAGAAATGCCAGCGCCAAATACCGAGAAAGAAGTCCGGGGTTTCTTAGGAAGATTGAACTACATCGCCAGGTTCATCTCACACATGACAGCTACCTGCGAACCAATCTTCAAGCTGCTAAGGAAAAACCAAGCCGTTCATTGGAATGAGGATTGCCAAGAAGCATTTGACAAGATCAAACAATACCTGCAAGAACCACCGATCTTAATACCTCCGGTTCCGGGTAAACCCCTCATCTTATACCTAACCGTACTTGAAGGATCAATGGGTTGTGTGTTAGGACAACAAGATGAAACGGGAAGAAAAGAGCATGCAATCTACTATCTAAGCAAGAAGTTTACCGACTGTGAAACAAGGTATACTTCACTTGAAAAGACTTGCTGCGCTTTAGCATGGGCTGCTCGACGTCTAAGGCAATACATGTTGACCCATACAACTTGGTTGATATCGAAGATGGATCCCATCAAGTACATCTTCGAAAAGCCTGCCCTCACAGGGAAGATAGCCTGTTGGCAAATGCTGCTGTCTGAGTATGACATCCAATATGTTGCTCAAAAAGCCATCAAAGGGAGTGTTTTATCCGAGCACCTTGTTCACCAACCATTGGAGGATTATCAACCCATACAATTCGACTTCCCAGACGAAGATGTCGTAGCTTTGAATGACGAAGAAGTCACAAGCGATGATGAAGGACCAGAACCAGGAGCTCAATGGAAGCTCGCTTTCGACGGCGCCTCAAATGCCATGGGGCACGGTATCGGAGCAGTTTTAATCTCCCCAAGAAATGGATACCAACCCTTCACAGCAAGGTTGTGCTTTGACTGCACCAATAACATGGCAGAATATGAAGCATGTATCCTAGGCCTCGAAGCAGCAATTGATCTAAGGATCAAAAACCTTGAAGTATACGGTGACTCAGCCTTAGTCATCTATCAGGTCAAAGGAGAATGGGAAACGAGACATCCCAATTTAATTCCCTACCAAGCCCGGGTTGTAGAATTGATCAAGCATTTTGATGAAATCAATTTCCACCACATACCTCGAGAAGAAAATCAGGTAGCAGATGCTTTGGCTACATTATCATCAATGTACCAAGTAAATTCCTACAACGAAGCACCAATCATAAGGATGGATCGTAGAGACAAACCGGTTGTATGTGCAGCAGTCGAAGAAGGACTTGACAACAAACCTTGGTTCTACGACATCAAGCGATACCTCGAAGAGCAAGAGTATCCAGAAAGTATCTCGCCCACCGACAAGAGGACCCTCAGAAGATTGGCATTCCAATTCTTCCTCAGTGGAAATACCCTCTACAAAAGAAATTATGACATGGTCCTGCTCAGATGTGTGGATAAACATGAAGCGGACATGCTCATCAAAGAAATCCACGAAGGATCTTTTGGAACCCATGCTAATGGGCATGCAATGGCAAAGAAAATCCTAAGGGCGGGCTACTATTGGTTAACCATGGAAGCTGATTGTTTCCACTATGCCAAGACTTGTCACAAGTGCCAGATTTACGCCGACAAAGTGCATGTGCCACCAACTCCACTGAACGTCATGACTTCACCTTGGCCTTTCTCTATGTGGGGCATAGACATGATTGGAATGATCGAGCCCAAAGCATCAAATGGACATCGCTTCATCCTCGTTGCCATCGACTACTTCACCAAATGGGTAGAAGCAGCTTCGTATGCAAACGTAACCAAACAAGTGGTAGCCCGATTCATCAAGAAGGAAATCATTTGCCGTTATGGTACTCCCCACAAAATCATCACCGATAATGGGGCAAACCTAAACAACAAGACAATGAAGGAGTTGTGCAAAGATTTCAAGATTGAGCACCATAATTCCTCCCCTTACCAACCAAAGATGAACGGTGCGGTAGAAGCAGCCAATAAGAACATAAAGAAGATCATCCAAAAGATGGTGACAACATATAAGGATTGGCATGAGATGCTTCCCTTTGCGCTACATGGCTACAGAACAGCCATTCGCACTTCAACTGGGGCAACCCCTTCTCCTTAGTATACGGTATGGAAGCTGTTCTCCCCGTAGAGGTGGAAATTCCTTCGCTAAGGGTCTTGATGGAAACCAGGCTAGAAGAAGCTGAATGGGTCCAAACAAGGTTCGACCAACTGAATCTCATAGAGGAGAAGCGTCTGACGGCAATATGTCATGGCCAACTCTATCAAAGGAGGCTCAAGAGAGCATTCGACAAGAAGGTCCGTCCTCGAGAATTCAAAGAAGGAGACCTAGTGCTCAAGAAGATATTACCTATCCACAAAGATCCCCGAGGGAAGTGGACTCCCAGCTATGATGGGCCGTACGTGGTAAAGAAAGCTTTCTCGGGCGGAGCCCTGATCATCACCACTATGGACGGAGAAGAGTTCCCACTCTCAATAAACTCCGATGCAGTCAAGAGGTATTATGCCTAAAGAAAAAAAGAAAAAAGAAAAAAGCTCGCTAAATCGAAAACCTGAAAGGGCGGTTTAGGCAATAGAGAGCGTCCTGCTAGATTGAAAACCTGAAAAGGCGGTCTAGGCAAAAATTAAGGACATCAAAAAAGGAAATACACCCCGGTGGATTGAAAAACTCGAAAGAGCGATCCAGGCAAAAGTTAGGGGTTAACAAAAAAGAAAGGCAATGACTGCAGCATCCAAGCTCCGGACAAGATTCAAGAGGAGAGGAATCGGTCTCGTCAGCATCTTCCACCAAACGAAAATCTCGAAGTCATAAGGAAATAGCATGTGTTGTGCCAAAACCAACATTTTCTTTTGCTTTTTCTTGTCTTTCTCTATCTCACTTCTCACTTTGTGTATTTTTTACCCATTCAAGAGGTCAAATCTGCATTGAATAAATTTCCTTTTTGTTATTTTATGTTCTCAGTAGCGCATAAGATTTTGTTTTATTCATGATAAAAATGCTTTAAAACATGGGAAATAAACAAAAGAATTTTCTTCCAAAAAGAGAAAAAAACAAACAAACTTTGCTTTATTTTGAATCTTCGTGAATTCTGAAAGAATTGCGGTAATTCCCACCAAAATATTGCACCAAAGGACTTATGCTCCTTAGCAAAGGCAAGTGTGTAGCTCGCAGCACGCGGAGCGCAAGAACCCCAAGGGTTAGGAGGAGCAAAATTCCCCAGTAAACACCCTAAACATCCAAACACCAAACAAGGCTGGATATCGATCATGCTTCCAAAATGATCCTTATATCCCCATAAGCCAAACCTCATTGATATTCCCCAGGGAGTATCAACCCCAAACAAAAGTCCAATCATTATTGGCAAAAAACACAAATTTTCGGGCTTAGGCTCGAACTACACCGGTTTTGATCCCATTTGGGTATGTAGGCAAAGGACCTTGTCCTTCCAAACCGACCAACCAAAAAACACAAATTTTCGGGCTTAGGCTCGAACTACACCGGTTTTGATCCCATTTGGGTATGTAGGCAAAGGACCTTGTCCTTCCAAACCGACCAACCAAAAAACACAAATTTTCGGGCTTAGGCTCGAACTACACCGGTTTTGATCCCATTTGGGTATGTAGGCAAAGGACCTTGTCCTTCCAAACCGACCAACCAAAAAACACAAATTTTCGGGCTTAGGCTCGAACTACACCGGTTTTGATCCCATTTGGGTATGTAGGCAAAGGACCTTGTCCTTCCAAACCGACCAACCAAAAAACACAAATTTTCGGGCTTAGGCTCGAACTACACCGGTTTTGATCCCATTTGGGTATGTAGGCAAAGGACTTTGTCCTTCCAAACCGATCAACCAAAAAAACCAACAAAAAAGAGAAAGCCCAACTGTCATGAACACAACCACAAACAAAGACCGACTCTGCTCGGCACCCAACCAACATTATTTTATTCATGCATGCATATTTAAAACCATTCATACACATGCATTTCATTTCATAAAACATGCATCCTCAACAAGGATTCTCCAGTGAGTATCACATATTCACCAACATCCATCAACATTCAACCAGGGGCACCTATTTAGGGTAAGACCGCAGCTCGTTAGGAATCGATATTCAGAAGCAGTGCCTGAATAAGATCACCTAGTTTAGGTATCGATCTCTAGAAGCAGTACCTAGAGTAGATCACCTCCCCCCAGTGTATCGACCTTCAGTGTTAGCGGCTGAATAAGATCACAGCTCGTTAGGAATCGACATTCAGAAGCAGTACCTGAATAAGATCACCTAGCTTAGGTATCCACCTCTAGAAGCAGTACCTAGAGTAAACCTCCATCTTAGGTATCGACCTCTAGAAGCAGTACCTAGATAAGATCACCTACCTCAACGTTCCATCTCTAGTGATATCCTAGAGTAAATCACCACCCTCAGGAATCGACCTCTAGAAGCAGTGCCTAGATAAGATTACCTTCATCCCCCAGTGGATCTACCTCCAGTGTTAGCAGCTGGATACGATCAACCTCAACCATTGCATTTGCATTTCGCGAAGGACAAAATTCGGGTCCTTCTTTCTTTTTACTTAATTGATCTTCGCAAAGAGTTCATGAGATGCCCTCGGCACTCACACACTCTATGCGAAGACACAATTAAGTAGGGGCAGCTGTAGTACCCTAATTTTGTCCTACGCATTTTAAAACAAAAATCAAAAAAAATCAAAGAGGGGAAAAAAGTCAAAAGTCAACAAAAGTCAACAGAAAAGTCAACTTTTCAAAATTGAGGACTTCGCAATGCGAAGCTCACTTCGCACTGCGAAGTCTGCGATTTTTCTGCAGATTTTTCGTTTCTTGGATTTAATTCCAGAATTTGTTGCATATCATTTCCATAATTATTTTAAGTAGCATTCATGGCTAATTGGGCCAAGCAAAGCCAGAGTTGAAGGACTTGCCATTAATGCCAAGGTTGGAAGCTTTTTCTTCCAACCTAGCATGTGACAAGCAAGTGGGCTTGCCCTTGGGCAGCTCTAGTCCCTCCCAGGTGACCAGCTAACCACCACAAGGTTGCCAGCCACCTGCTTGAGGACTTTCCTCCTGCTTGCTCCCCCAAAAACCAGTCAAACCAGCTGGATTTTTCACTTGAAAAAACCATGATTGCCTACTCTGTTTTGCAGCAACTTTTCACCCTCTCACACCAGCCATAAGTAGCCTTTTCATCCCTCAATCTCTGCACATTACAGTGCACGTTTTTATTGACCAACCATTGAGATTGCAAGGATTGATCCCCAAGCATTAGCCAATTGCAAATCAGCTTTGTTCTTCATCATTACCTTCTAGAATTAGTTGAATTTGTGGCTGAAATCAAGCTGGATCTTGCCCCTTGGTACAAGGCAAGGTTGCCTCTATCCATTAGCATTTAATGCAAAGGGATTCAGCTTAATCTTGGCCACAAATCAGCTGAATTTTGGGATTGTGTAATGATGACAAAGATTTGGTTTTGGCCTATAAATAGAAGGCAATGCCCAAGGTTTCAAACACAGTTAACAGTAGCATTTCAAGAGCAGAAACTCTACTCATTTTAGCCTACAAAACTCCACAAAATAACCAGAAACAATCCATCCAACACAAAGCTTTCCAAAGTTCCAAAACCTTCACCAATATTCAAACCTCTTGTGAAAGCTTTCAACCAAATCAAATCAAGTGCAGCTGGAGCTTTGCTAAGGAGTTCTGTAAGTTTCTAAGCACTTATCTTGCATTTATAATTGTGTTTGCATAGCTATTTTGGTTCAAAACCTTTTGATCCTAAAAAATCCCTTTTGAATTTCAAAGAAATCCCAAGGTTTTCAAAACATCAAAACTGGTTTGTCCAACCTTTTTCACCCCAAAAACTCAAAGTTTTTCACCCACCTATAAGGTCCTGAGTGTGTTCAGAAGTAGTTTCTGAACAAAAGTTCAGAAACAGCTTCTGAACCCAAAATTTCGCATGCTTCGCAGTGCGAAGTCATGGTCGCAGTGCGACCATGACAGAACTCAGAACCTGAGTTTTTGTGTCAAAATGACCAATTTTTGAGGTTCTAGCCCCAGAGCTCAGAACCTAAGAGTTTTTAAACCCATGTTCTTCAAACCACAACAAGGTTTTGGCATAATTTTGGCAAAATCACAAGTTCGTATGACCATTTTGTGGATAACTTGCAAAACAAGTTATCTTCCCAAACTCTCAAACAAGCATGAACAAACAAGCTATGTTCATCATTTCAATCTAAACTTGAACAATAAATATTGTTCATGATGTTCAAAACTCAAAGATGGACATACACCGTTTACGTTCGCATTTTCGCAAAATGAGACGAACTTGCGCGTTTTTTAGCAAATTTGCTAAACCTTCCCATTTTGGGTTTTCAAACCAAATGTTTTGACATACCTTGGGATTTCTAAAGGATTCAACTCAAAAACATGAATGAAAAAGGGATGGTGTGACGTATGTCTCTCCATCGCCCCGATTGTACGAATGCGTGACGTATGTCTCGTCGCTCGGACAATCGTCATTCCCCTTTTTCAATATGTACAACCCTAACCAAACCAAATCTTGGCCCCTTGTGGTCAATCCAAACCTTTTGGTCCCCCGTTGGCCACTAGACTCAATCCCCCGACTCGTTTGAGTCCACTCGGTCAATGTTCGACTCGTCCGAGTCCATTGTACCCGTTCTTGATCTCAGCGGATCAATCGAACAATCGCCCGACTCGTTTGAGTCCACTTGGTCAATGTTTGACTTGTATGAGTCCATTGCACCTCCCTTGGTCCCATAGCGACCAATTCAACCCCTTACTCTAACGGACGTACTTTTTAACAATTCTAATGTGATTCACGAACAAACGCTTAATAAGTCTCCAAGTGCGAGCATACAAGCTACGTTTTAATCGCAAGAATTCGGTTAAAACATCGTCCATTTAAAATCAACCAACACATGTACGTTTTTCTACCAAAGAACTACGTACGCTTTGAATTCTCCGACTACCGGGAGATACGTAGGAGCAAGATCGACATCTTGTCAAGCGCAATAATAATAAAACTTTTTTTTTCTTTCGTTTGTTTTTATCTCTTTTCCCCCCTTTTATTATGTTTTTAACATAAATGAACATGCACGCAAAGTATTTAAAAAAACAATTCAAGCTTTAACCAAATAGAAGGTTCCCGTTGAGTACAACGGACGTGAGGGGTGCTAATACCTTCCCCTTGCGTAATCGACTCCCGAACCCGACAATGGTTGCGATGACCAAATCCTTATCCTCATCGTCTAAAGGGTTTTATTATCGTTTCCCTTTACAACAAAAAAAAAAACTTAAGGGTTTATCAACGTTCCCTTTACACAAAAACTTTGGTGGCGGCTTCACAAAGGCCCTCCGAGCGTTTGCGAACGACCTCGGAGGATTTGCGCGTCTTTTTCCCGAGGAAAAAAACGAGGTGCGCACACTTAGGAATAAGCGTTACAAAATAGGATAAGAGACTCTTCAAAAACACCTCATTACCATGATATTGATCAAAGAAAATTCTCACCTCATTTCTAACAAGATACCAAAATTGCTTAAAGAAAGCAAAATTAAAACCATCTGGCCCTGGACTCTTATTACCATCACTCTCCATCATTGAAAACGGTTCAACAAGAAACCTATTATCGTCATCGGATATAGTCACAAAGTTTACACCATCCAACTTAGGTTTCTCCCAATCCGAACTAGACACATGATTCCTAAAGTAATCCACCACTACCCTCCCAATCTCACCAACTTCATACACCCACTCATTGTCCACCTTTAGCGCCTTGATTCCATTCAAAATGGCTCTACTTTTAACACATCTATAAAAAAAAATTGAGTTTGCACCCCCCTCTCTAAGCCACTTAGACCTAGATCTTTGAAACAACATTGCCTCTTTACTCTTCCACAACCTCCACAACTCCTCAAATTTCTGTTTCCTAGCTTCCGCTTCTTGATTAAATAAACTCCTCAACTCACTTTTCTCATCCAACTCCTCTATCTCCTACCTCAAATTAATCAACCTCCTCTGCACATTACCATACTCCACTTTATTCCAATCTCTAATATCCTCCTTCAAGCCTTTCAACTTTGCTTTCAACACAAAACCCATCCACCCACTTCCACCATATTCCCCCACCCCTCCTCCACCACCCTCTTGAACTTGGGATTTTGAAGCCAATAATTATTAAACCGAAAACGGCTTAGGACACCAATCAATAGAGTCCACCTTCAACACCAACGGACAATGGTCGAAAACGTCTCTTGGAAGGGCCCAAAGAGCAAAATTCCCCCAATACTCCCCCCACTCCTCCGAGACCAACGCCCTATCAATTCTACTCATAGCGCGACCATTAGGATGATACCAAGTAAACTTTCTTCCCACAAGATTGACATCCACCACTTCCAAATTGGTAACAATATCATTAAATAGAGTCATCTCTAATACATACTCTGCATTTGGCACCCCATTCACCCCCTTCTCTCTTCCCTATTCGTCACCGAGTTAAAGTCACCAACAAAACACCCAGCTCCAAGTCCCAATGAATTTTGAAGAAACACAAGGCTCGCCCATAATCTTTGCTTTGCCAATAATTCACATTTAGAATACACATTAATAACAAAACACTTCTTACGATGAATTCCCCACTCTAGACACACCCCCACAAAACCTTCCCCCCACAAAAGAATAAATGAAATTAGCATCGGATTTACGCCACATGGAAAGGATACCTCCACTATTTCCCACCGATGGAAGGATAACCCATTGACAATCCTCACCACCCCATAAATTACGACACAACTCATCCGAAATCACCTTCATTTTAGTTACTTGAATAGCTAAAAAATCTACCTTTTGACTATGCACCAACTCCCTCACCTTCCTCCGCTTAAACACTCCTCCCAAGCCTCTGACATTAAAGGACAACACAATCATTAGGAACTTGTCATCCTCTCCCTAATTACTTTATTTGCAACATCTGCATCCTCTGACACCACCAATCTGTCCACCACTCTTCCGTCCACCATAGTAAATGTGATTCCAGCTTCCTTTCCCACTTCTAATAAACGCACCACCTCCACCTTCTTTCTCCACATATCCCCCGTAGGTGAGACCGGTGTTTCCGGAACTAAAGAACCTGAATCGTCAAAAATAGCTTGAGCACCCGATACTTGCAATAGAGGACAAGAAGGTAAAACGACCTCCAAGCTTCCCCCAGACACATATGCTCCCTCTACCTCCAACGGTGTCCCTCTCCCTCTCAAACCCTCGCCCTCCATCACCCCTGGCCCCACATCCTTCGCCTTACCCTTAGTTTCTGGCGACCAGCTACTAACTCTGCCCTCCCCCTCCCTCTAGAGCCTTGACCTGTCCATTCCTTCAAATCCAAACATCTGGCCGCACCTACACTTTTTCGTCCTTTCTTTGGTTTATTTGATATGACTGGTAGCTTTCTTGAAAAGTTTGCAACTGGGTCACCGAAGGGATTTAAGAGGGGTTTTTCAAAATTTTAATCCTCTTAGCGGAACAAACCCCATTTAAACGGATCTTGATTAAATCATTAATCACAAATCATACAGAACACATACTTAAAAACTTTAAGGATTATGTGTTTACCTCTTGAAGAGCATAACCTTTGTAGCAGAATTATTCTTGATCATGAGCAAAGCAACGTAGCGATGCCTCTATTCAGTCCACACGAACAGAACTTCTCCGATGACCGGTGCTAGCCAATTTCAACGGAGATTCAGAGAGAATATGGTTTAGAGAGCGGCGGCTAGGGTTTCACAACTTTTGTGAATTAGGTTAAGCGTTTCAAAAAATCGGTAATGCATCAACACAAGGGTTCTATTTATAGAATCACTTGTGTGGTTAACAAGTCAAGCACTTAAATACACCGTACCTTACGGTGGACCGCGTTTCTATATTTTCATAAATTAAATAATAAGTCATACTTAATTATTTAATTACTAATAAGTCCTAAATCAGAATCAACAAGACGAATGTTGAGCGTATTTCCTTCATTTTCTAACCTTTGAACATCAACCAACTCCCCATGCCAAACCATACACCCAATTCCAATAGCATTTAATTACATAAGCAGTACAAGAACTATTCTTCAGACATCTTCCCTCACAATCCTTACTATCAACATCACTCATCAAACGTGCAAAATCAGGCAACTTTAAACCCCTTTGCACCAAAAAAACCATCTTCTCCACCAGAACTATTACCACCTCTCTCAACCTTCAATGGAGTCATCCTCTTACACCCTTTTGACCAATTCCCACTATTCCAACTCTTCACATCCTTTGGTTCAAACCCTTTTATGCATTTGCACAAACTTGAATCAGACATATCACATATTGCAAAACTACCACATGAATTATAAAACTCACACTTCTTATTAGGCTCACTGTGTAACACGTTCCATTCTCTCTCTTCTTCATTCCACCTGAATTGTCTCTCATATCCATCATATCCAAGCTGAAACCTTATCTTATCACTACATTACAACCAATTGAGGATGAAAGTGGTTAGAAGCTAAGATAGCCATAATTAATATCCACAAATAACCATCAAAACAGTAATGTTAAGATCACAAATAAACCATGCATATGATTAATGGCCACTAGTAGTTATTACCTTTTCTAATGCTGTTGCAGTAGCCGCAGAGGCAAGAGCTTTCCGTTGCATTGCATCCTTGATTCAGTTCACAATAAAATACCATTTAATCAAATTTGCCTTCAAATCAAATACAGCAAAATCACCAAAATGGTCAGTTCAAGGTTATAAGAAACCAGACATGCTATCATCTATAAGCCTATCATTTCGAATGCATAAACACTCAATCACAGTGCATTTTTGTACTATAAGAAAGTGAGTGCATTCATACTACAATTTTTAGTGGTGGCACAATCTGTTTATATCAAACTTGTGCGTGATTTCCATATTATAAGACCACTAGAAAGCAATGTTAATTTCCAAAAATTAATACCTTTCCAAGCCTTGAAAGTTTGCCAAACACGGCATCAAGAGGAACACTTTCGTCGGTCCATTTCTTATCATGATTCAGCATCAGTTCAATACAAATCACACTAAATTCATAATTTCTGATTTGAATTTCAATTCAGCATTCATTAACTAATTCATGCCATATATAAAAAATTTAGCATTTAAATTTGGTATTTATTTACCTGAATTCTCAAGATTGATTGAGAATCAATCCTAATTTTAGAACCAACACTCTTTTCTTTAGCTTCACCTTCAACATTTTGTTCATCCCAATTCTTCCTCGTGGTCTTCGCCGACCCAGCCAACATATCAGAAATCTATTAGGTTTTTAAGGGATTAGAGAAGAATGAAGCTGAGAAGTGATTTCCCGACACAAGAGAAAAAGCATAGGTTGAGTTAGTTGCGACAAGATTTAAGCGAAGTTAACTGCGAAATCGAAATTGGAAACAAGAAAAAGAATTTGAGAAGTGTTACCTTTGCTCGATGGTGGAGAATTTGAGAAGCACTGGGTGTGACGATGGTGAAGTGAATCTGAGAATCTTAGAAGCTCTAGGTGTAAAAGTGGATAATAAAGCTCGGTTGAGTTTGGCTGAGAACCTGAGAAAGAGAGTTAACTCAGTTGCTCGATGGTGGTGAATGGTGAGAAATCTCTCAGCATCTAATGTTCAAGAAAAAACCGAATCTGAGAAGACAATTTACCTCGAATCTGAGAAGTGAATCGAATCGAATCTTAGAAGCTCGAATCTGAGATGTTTCTTCGCTAAGAATGAAGCTCAGTGGTGAAGGGGTAGGATTTGGATGTGAAATCTGAGAATGAGATTAGGTTTGGGGTGTGAAATTTGGCTTTTGGCACTTGAGCGGATAAATCTTTTCACCAAAATTTGGGTCTCAATTTTGATTTGCTCTGAATTTGTTGTTTGGCTTAATTTTTATCAATACTTTTTAAATGGGGTAAACCCACTTAATATCTATTGAAGTCTAAAACCTCTCCTGTGCCTATGTTTTTAAGTCAGGTGGATAGCAACCTATTTAATATCCTTGTGTTAAAAAGTGTTTTTTGTACTATTGAATGTTGAGTTCATGCATGCAAATTCATCAAAACTATCTTCTTATGTCCACCCAATGATTATATTTCCTTCCATTTTTGTAAATTTTTTTTGTGGTGTTACTTTCATTTTTGTAATTAGCAATATTATAAGTGGAAGAATGAAAACAAAAGAAGGTGCAAGCTAATTGATCAAAACTAAACCGTAGAAATTGTTGGCTTTTTGAATTCGGGATTGAGAACACTTGTTGGCTTTTCAAAAATAAATCAATCTGTTACATATATCACATCACTTTTTATTATGTCTATATCTCTCTCAATGTGTACATCACTTTTTCGATTTGAATTTGATAGTTGCTATTTTTGTTTTTGCTGATAATTTGAATTGTTACTATTGAATGTAGATAAAACATAATGATGAAGAAGAAAGCTTAGGCCATGATTCGGACAGCAAATTGAGAATAACTTTCAAAGAGGAGACTCTAATAACCAATCTTGAAGAAGAAATGACTCAAATAGCCAATCTTGAAGAACTAAGTAACTAACATACCGCAATTTTCTAAAGAGATAGTTTCAAATGAAGAACTAGAAGACAATAGTATTTGAGGTTATTGAAGAACTATCAGATTCTGAAACTGTTCATAACGGAGATCAAAAAAATTCTCAAGAGTATGAATCACTAGATTTTATTTTTGATGATTTCCCTTTGGGATTCAAAAGTAGTTGGTTTGATGAAATAGGGAAATTGGAAGCACAAGATCCACTTGACGAAGTAGATTTTGCTAAAGAAGGTGAGAAACCTAAACCTACTTACATTAGTTCAATTTTGGATGAAGACCTCAGAAAAGGTATTATTCAAATTCTTTGAGAACTCAGACTGTTTTGCATGGGATTACAAAGACATACTAGTGTTAGATCAAAATTGGTGGAGCATAGATTGTCTTTGAAGCTAGGAAAGAAGTCAATCAAGCAAAGACTAAGAAGGTTTTGTACCAGAATTCATGGCAAAGATCAAAGCAAAAGTTGAATGATTGCTCAAAGCCAAGTTCATTTGAATTGCATGATATACATTGATGATGTCTATCGCATCTGTTATCTATAAATCAAAATGTTAAATTTAAATTTCATTTGAGAATTATCATTTGGAAGGCATCTCTTAGACCCAAAATTCAAATTATGTTTCAAGAAAACGAATAAGCACTACTACAGAAATGACATTTAATATCAGTAGAAATCGACTTTTCACATTGGGTCACAGCCGATGAAATTTTGGGGCCCAAAATATTTTTTTGGGTCTTGTTAACGAGTGCCCCCGGGGCACTCTTTAAGCATTCCTAATAAAGAAATTATTTTTTAAAAATATTAAAGACTTTAATTTTCAATGCAATAAATACACAAACTTTCATAAAATCTTACCATTTTGGGTGCTTAAAGAATGCCCACGGGGCACTCGTTAACATTTACATAATGCACGTAAAAAATGACTATATACTTGTAACGCGGTGTTTATTTCAAATTTCAAGAGTGACCAATTTGTAGAAATGCGTGTTGGTAGTCTCATGGTCCTTGATTCAACATTTGACATATATTTTTTTTCTCTTCTTTTCTTTTTTAGAGTACTTCTTGCAAGTTTTGTGTCATACCTTTTGTATAAATCGCTCTAAGAAACATTATAATTATTCTCTCAAAAAATAAAACAAACATTTTTTTCCTCTTTTAAAAAAATTGTGTTTTTTCTTATAGGGACCTATTTTTACTATGAGAGCCGACCTCCAATTTCATAGGGACGGCCCTGAATATTTACCTTGTTTTTTGCTACAAAAGTTGTTGACTAAATTGCACATTTGATCCCCTAAGTAATTTTTGAGATTCATTTTTGTCCCCTAAATAATAAAACGTCTTTATTGGTCCATTAACTCTATCTCCACCTGTCAATAAGCGTTCGTAATAACCCATTTTTTTATATATAAGATAAGGTTATTTTTAAGAAAAAAATCAGGCAAAAATTGGGAAATTTGTAACATCTTTTTAGTCTCCAAAAAATTGCTTAAGAGACTTAACAACTTTTATATCTAAGATAAGATATGCAATAAATTTTTTTTCAAAACATTAGGAAATTTGCAACAACATTTTTTGCTCTAAAAGGTAACTTAAGAGAATTAAGAACTTTTATATATTAGATAAGAAGTGAGATCATTTATAAATAAAATAAAATAAATTAGGAAGAAAATTTGCAACTTTTTTTACTTCAAAAAGTTATCAAAAAGACTTAAGAATATGTGGGATATATTTTTTTTCTCTTCTTTTTTTCCCCCCTTTTTTTAGAGTACTTCTTGCAAGTTTTGTGCCATGTAGGATATTTTTTTTTCTCTTCTTTTTTTTCTTTTTTTTTTAGAGTACTTTTTGCAAGTTTCGTGCCATACTTGTCGTATAAAGCTCTAACAAACATTACAATTATTCTCTCAAAAATTAAACAAACATTTTTTTGTTCTTTTTAAAAAATATATTGTGTTTTTTTTCTTTTAGGGGTCTATCTTTACTATGAGAGCTGACTTACAATTTCTTAGGAACGACCATGAATATTAACATTGTTTTTTGCTACAAAAGTTGTTGACTAAATTGCACACTTTGTCCCTTAAGTAATTTCTGAGCTTCATTTTTTATCCCCTAAATAATAAAACGTTTGTATTGGTCCATTAACTCTATCTCCACCTGCCAATAAGCGTCCGTAATAACCCAATTTTTTATATATTAGATAAGATTATTTTAAGAAAAAAAAATAAGGAAAAAAATTAGAAAATTTGTAACATCTTTTTAGTCTCCAAAAATTGCTTAATAGACTTAACAACTTTTATATATAAGATAAGATATGTAAGAACTTTTTTTTCAAAACATCTGGAATTTGCAACCAATGTTTTTGCTCCAAAAGGTAGCTTAAAAAACTAAAGAGCTTTTATATATTAGATAAGATGTGAGATCATTTTGTAAAAAAAATTAAAAAATTAGGAAGGAAATTTGCAACTTTTTTTGCTTCAAAAATTATGTAAAAGACTTAAGAACTTTTATATATAAGATATGAGATCATTTCTTAAAAAACAAAAAAAAAAACCAAAAAACTAGGATTTGCAACAACTTTTTTTGCTCCAAAAGTTATCTAAAAAACTTAAAAACTTTTATATATAAGATATGAGATCATTTAAAAAAAAGGAAAAAATTAAGAAGGAAATTTGAAACAACTTTTTAGGATCCAAAAAATTGTGTAAGAGACTTAAGAACTTTTATATATAAGATATGATATCAATGTTTAAGAAACAAATATAAAGAAAAAAATTAGGAAACCAATTTGAAGCAACTTTTTTTGCTCCAAGAAGTTGTCTGAGAGTCTAGAGAACTTTTATATATTAGATATGAGATCATTTATTTAACAATCAAATAAAAAGAAAAAAAAATTGAAAGGAAATTTAAAACAACTTTTTTGCCTCCAAAAAGTTGTCAAAGAGACTTAAGAACTTTTATATAAAAGATTTGATACCATTTTTTAAAAAACAAAATAAACAAAAATTTAGGATCCAAATTTGCAACAACTTTTTGACTCTAAAAGTTATCGAAGAGATTTAAGAACTTTTATATATAAGTTATGATATCATTGTTTAACAAGCAAAATATAAAGCAAAAAATTAGGAAAGAAATTTGAGACAACTTTTTTTTTTGCTCCAAGAAGTTGTCTATAAGAGTCTTAAATAACTTTTATATATAAGATATGAGATCATATTTTAAAAAACAAAATAGAAATGAAAAAAATTGGATGGAAATTTGCAACAACTCTTTTGGCTCCAAAAAATTTGTCAAAGAGACTTAAGAAGTTTTATATATAAGATAAGATATGAGATCATTTAAAAAAAAGCAAAAAAATAGGAAGGAAATTTGCAAATTTGTCAAAGAGACTTAAGAAATTTTTTTTGTTGAAGCAAATCATCTCCACAAAACCACAAGTAAGTAGTATGATCATTTTTTAATGTTAATCTTAGTTTGTGTAGGTTTATTTTTGTTAATTTTGGTAGATTGCATGTGGTTAGGGTAGATGTAGAAATTAAAATTTTGATTAGTTTATGATGTTTTAGATGAATGTAGTTTAGATTATATTAAGTTCAATGTGAATGTGTAGAAGTTGAATTAACACAATGATGAGTTGTTTCATACATTTAACTCAAAGTGTTTAATAAAATGCCTAAATGAGAGTTGATTAGATTTTTATGTTAGTTTATGTTGTTAGATTGTTTGGGAATGTTGATGGCAATGTTGTTTTGAATGGTGTTTAAAAATTAAGTTATTTATGGTGCTAGATTGTTGCCTAAATTGCCTAAATGACAATGATTTTTGATTTTGTTTTTGTATAGATATGTCTGAGCAGGACCTAGATAGGACCAGAGCTGATAGACAGACGATGACTAGAAGCTTCCGACGGGAGAGGGTGGCTGCAAACTCTCATGTGCATAAGAGGGGAAGAGGCTGGAGGTCCAATCTTTCTGCGGGTGAGGGTAGTTCTCAGCCGACATAGTCGCAGGTGGATGACCCGACGCAGTACCTGAATTATGAGGAGCAGCTACACGATTCCACAGATGGTGGATATGACGCCCAACATTTTGCGGATGTGGTTGAGCAGGTGGCTGAGCCTGATGAGGATGATCGTGCGGCTAAGGCAGCCTCTCATCAGTTACCAGATGTGCCTCTCTTTCCTGGAGGGCCTCATGATTTATCTGTGTTGTCTTCATATGCTTCTCATGTTGCATTGTCGTTCTGGATGTCGTACGAAGGGCGTAGGGAGATCCATGAGTTTGAGGAGATCTGCTGGTATTCAGGCTGGATCATGTGCGGTCGCGACAAGGTCTATCATCACTTGCCTGAGCGGGTTAAAAAGGCAGTACAGGTACGTGCAGGACATCCCCAGAGCTGTCATTAGATTTGTCGTCTTCTATAGCTGTCTCCATCAAAGAATATGAGTAAAATTTTGTCTTCTTCTGACCACGTGTAGAAATGGACAAAGAACTTAAAGGACAATAAGAATGAATGGATACTTCTAGTTTCAGCCATGAATTTTCGAATTATTATCCAACGGAATTACCCATATCAGGCAATGGCCCAACGTCCTTGATTTGAAGCTTTTCAACGACTCTTAATGTGCTGACACTCTTCTCCAAAGTCTCTCGAATCCCTGCCTAGCCAGACTCAGAAGACCCATCAGACTTGGAAGACCTTCGGACTTCATAAGATCCTGAGGGACCAAGACTCCACGTTTATAGTTGTCTACATCAAAGTATCTGAGTACAGTTTTGTCTTCTTCTGACCACGTGAAGAAACAGACAAAGAACATCAAGGACAATAAGAATGAACGGATACTTCCAGTTTCAGTAAAGGATTTTCGAATGACTATCAAACGGAATTATCCATATCATGTAATAGCCAAACGTCCTTGATTTGACGCTTCTCAACGACTCTTAATGTTCTGACACTCTTCTCCAATGTCTCTCAAATCTCTTTCTTATATGTATTCTCTCTCTCTCTCTCTCTCTCTCTCCCCAACAAATTCGTATTTTTTATTATGTGTTATATGCGCACATCATAACAAACAAGATATAATTATTTCATTATAATTAAATGAGAAAACTCTCGTAATTAATTAAATGTTTTAAAAACGGTATGCAATTAATTATAAATAAGTAAGGAATTACAACATTTTAAAAATGACAAAATATCATGGTAATAAATAAGGAATAAATTTCTAATCCTATCATAATATATAGTTTCTAACCGAGCATATACCAAGGATAAAAATACAAAGGCAAGTTGATATAAGATAGAAAAATAATTTATTTTATTCTATTACTTTGATGCATTAAACATGAGATTTAAGCATGAGATAATAAATATATTATATGATGTCTCCATGACCATCAAACGGCGCCTTACAAACCAGAGGGAGTATGAAACTCTGCCTAACAATTACTTGAGGGAATATGAAATATAGGTAGTCGTATGAAATACGGAAGATTTGCTAGACTACGGCGTTAGTGTACGAGATTTGCGAAATCTAAACTCTACCTAGATAGCTAGAATACGGCCTAAAAAAAAACTAGCTAGAGTACGAATTTTATATAGATATATAGGTTTAGTTATTATTTACCTGACAATATTTTTTATGAATTTTCGATTAAAAATATAATAACAAGTTCGTGCATTCGTAAAAAAAGTTCTTGCTAAACCCAATGTAAATAAAAAAAATTAAAATGCGTTTTTTAGATCAAATTTTTTAATTTCGTAGTTTAATTACGCAATTTTGACCCTCATATTTATCCCTTTTCTAATTAACTAGCCCTCAATCAGATTTTGAGTGAAATACATGGACGTCGCAATTTTTTTACCCCGTGGATGATTGTAATGGGCCATAATAAAATTAATAAATGAATTTTGAAAGGAAAAATAAACTCGTTGAGAGGACGCATATCTGATCAGATACAAGTTCCTCGGTCTTTATTGGGTTTGGACGAAAGGGTGATGAAAGTTTGTGGGGTGGAAGTTTGGTTATGTATCTCCTTCCTTGGATGTGGAAGAAGATCATTCATCTGCATTTACTTTTTGGATCAATTTTCGATAAAAAAAACATCATTGATTTTATAGGATTTAACCGAAATTTGAGGACGACAAACCATTGAAGGAACGAGGAGAACTTGACGGTGCTTGATCAGAGTCTATGGAGGACGACAGACCTGCAAATGACACTCCAATGCTCAAGTCGGTATGAGTGTGGTTAGTGGCTAGAGTTAGAGTGGAACATACCTTGTGAGTTCTTAATGTTAGCCAGCCAAAGAGATAGTATTTAGGCATTATTGGGCCTTACCTTGTGAATAGACGATGGCCTTCGAGGGACACCTATAATTAGATTACAAAAAGTTATCATTGAATTCGTCTTGAATGGTATGGATCCTCCTATGGGGCCTTGATCTACTAATATTTAGGGCATGTTTATGATATGATTCGTCTGCGTATATGCTATGAAGGGTACCCATGTTCAATCAAGGATTGGGCCTTAGCCCAGACTAGAATACTAGCCCTCCAATCTATTTGCCGATGGAGTCAGGTGATAGCTTATCTCAATGCTTTGAAATTATGATATATTTAAGTGGTTCAAATATCGTTACGGTCCTCAAGTCATATGACCTAATGTTGCGAGCTTGAGGTCATTGGTATGTGTGTAACACCAGAGGCTGACAAGGACGGGGAATGGTCGCCCGTGCACAAGACATGACAACGAGCGACTACCGACAACTTCTAGATGAACCGAATCACATCGGAATAAGAGGGATGCTAAAGCCATGCACGTATGAGACTGCATAGTTGAAGGAAGGCTTATAAGAATTGTTTGGTACTACAGATACCAACAAGATGCATCTTCTTTTCTGTAGCCCATTCCATAAGAACTCCACAGTTAAGCATGCTTGACTTGGAGTAGTCTTTGGATTGGTGACCTTCTGGGAAGTTTCTTAGAAAGCGTGTGAGTGAGGACAAAACACGCTGAAAAGACCCATGTTGGTATGTGGGGTCAGTCAGCAATCCTGAAAGTCGTCTAGGATGTTACCATGTGCGATATGAATTCGTGATGTGGGGTTCGACTTTATGCGGATCAAGTACAGTTGGCTTTGTAATGAGTTGCAATCTGCTTAAGGGGCCGTAAGTAGTTGTCCTTGGAGTGTCAACCTGCAAGGCTAGCTGGAATCAACAATATATATATATATATATATATATATATATATATATATATATATATATATGCTCTAAAGTAATGTATACCTTGTTTTGGTGGATCGCACCTTATTTATGTGCCTCCGGGGCATGGATATGTCGGATATGCCATTTTGGCGCAAGGGTCGGACGATCGTTGAATTATGTTGAGGGCCCAGAGGCACTCTAGCGTACTATTTTGTGTTTGTTATGTTATGACCTTTCAGACCATCTTCACTTTGAGGTTGGTGTCCTTAATAATGAGAATATGGATTCCTTGAGCCCTTTTTCTGGAGCCTTGATCTCGGGGCGTGGAAGGATGATTTAGAGACGTTGAACTTTGAACCGTAGTGAAAAATGAGTTGTAGTTCTTTTAGAGTGGTGGTCATTAAGGATGATTGAGGCCATTGGGGTTGGAGACCATGAATAATGATTGAAGGCCTTTGAGGTTAGGGTCGTGGTGAATGATCAAGGACTTTTTAGGTTAGGTCCACGGAAAAGAATTAAGGCCTTTTGATGTTAGGGTCGTGGAGTATGATTAAGGCCATTAGCGTTGAGGCCTTAGACTAATGGAATGGTTAAATTGTAGGTTAGTCTTTTTAAGGCTTTCTGCTAACTATACACTTTAGGGTGTTCTAAAGTCATTATGATGATGGAGTATGCATGTAAGATTAGTGAGAAACTAGCAGTACTGTTGTGAAAACGATGAGCAATGAACATTTGAATTGTTTGCAAGATTTTGGACTATGGCGTACGTGTCCAGTGCTTTCTTTATCTTGAAGGAATTGTCTTATTTGCGAAGCACTTATTTATGGAGGAATATTTTTATCGCAGGCTGCGAGTTTGTGTTGTCAACTCGAGGAAGTCTAGCTAGTTTGGGTAAGCAACAAAATTTAACCATTTTGATGCCCTTACTAATGAGTGAGCAACCAATTTTATTGTCGCTTAACAAAACTTATATTAAAGTTTGAATAATTGGAAAGACGTATCCTACCATCAGACTTAATTTTGCCAAACTCAGATTGGTTTGAAGATTTATCAAATATGTCATCAACCACTAGTTTATAATCTAGTTCAATTGACACATTTGACTTACCCATTTCTCCAAGCCAAAGAATAGAAAAGTCAATTATTTTATGTTGTTGCAAGTTTGACGATACAGCGAAAGAGAGACAAAATCAGCAACATTTGGAATTAAAGAATTAAGGCTCAAATAGGTAAATTGTCGCTATAAATTCGCGTGTTTTTGGTTTTAGTCCTTATATCTTTTTTTGTTCTAAAACAAACATACATGGTTTGTTTTATAACAAAAAAAAAGAAACAAGAACGAAAACCAAAACCACACGAACTTACAAGGACGATTTACTTACTTAAGACAAGAATTAATAATATATGACCATATATCAGTTGTATCTCATACTTCCTTCGCCTTCTTACACCCTAGAACAAGTGTCATTCATTCTCACAATGATTTTCACATAAAGGACACGCATATGTACATTGAACAACTTTTTTTCGAAGATCAACATCAAAATATGTGAATATTAAAACAAGTGTCACTGATCTATCTTCTCTGAACCAAGCCTGATAGCTTGGAAGGGGGATCCATGTTGTTGAAGGAAATATATATGGTCGGGTAAGATATCGTTTCAACTTAGAAGCTACCGGGGAAAACACCATCTTGATTTTATAATAAGATAACAAGAAAATCTTCGGACTTAGTGGTAGTGTGGTTGGATAACACTCATCCAGAGTGAAGGACTAGATGTCAAGGATATAATATAATTACGGATATGAGCAATGCTATTGTGAACGGCATATAACACCAATGAAACTACACAATATTTATGTGGCTTTACGTCAACTAGTCTCTAACCCGTGCGATGCAAGGGTTTTGTAGAGCTTCATATATAACTATCAAATTGCCTATATAATTATTTTTATAGTTACATTCAGTATTATGTTATCAAACTACCTTAAAAAGCAACAAAAACAAAAGATAGACTGCAATAAAAATCACAAATCAAAAGAAAAAATATATACAAAAACCGGCACCAAGAAATTGGTTCTAACCGCAAAATATGTTAAATCTATAAAAATGAAAAGGAAAAGAAACTGCTATGTGGTGATCGAAAGAAAAAAAAATTAAAAAAAACTGTTGTGTGGTAACCGAAAGAAAAAATAATAAAAAGGAATCGTTATGTGGTAATTGAAAGAAAAAATAACAATGAAAAGGAACCAATATAATGAAAAGGAACTGCTATCAAAAAAAGAAATGCAATGGTGTTAGTGACTTTTAAAAAAATGACATTTTCATGTGTTACTTGATTCAATTCCTTGCAGACTTTTTTTTCCATAAAAATTAATTAGGTCCGTCAAAAAGGGCAAGATTATGGTTATTAGGTTCAATTGCATGATGATGACAGAGATAAAAGTGGGTGAGAAATGATTTAGGGATTGTGAGATTGAAAGAAAGATGACCCGAGATTTGTGTTGAATACATAACGTTGAAGCAATTGTATGTCATAAAAAACATTAGTACTTTGGTGGTAAAAGTTGTCAATTGGAAGCATGTGGTACCAGGTTCGTTCCCACCGTTTTTCTCATAATTTTTTTTCAGTTAGTCGTTTATATGTTAGAAGGAATGGAAATACATGCTTTGTGTTGCACTAATTGCTACTTACTCTCTCCGTTCCTTTTTAATTGTCACTTTTGAAGAAAAATTTTGTTCATTTTTAACTGTCACTTTCAAAGTTCAATGCAACTATAAATAATGTTTTACCAATATTATCCTTAGTTATTTATTATGGAAAGATAAATATATGAGATGATATATTAAATGAATAAGGCTATTAAAGTAAAAGTATAAATTATTGTATCAAAAGTAATGACATTTATTAAGGTGACAACTTGGGTACCCATCAATAAAATGTGGGTAACACAACCCATGCTGAGTTGGCACCAATCAAAGTTATTTGATTGTTTTATATTATTTTTAATGTTATATAAATACATTGTTTTGATTGGGCCAACTCAACATGGGTAGTATTATCCACCTTTTATTGATGGGTAAACAAGAATTTCCCATTTATTAATTGTATTGGTTTATGTAAAATATCAAAATGTGAGTAGTACCTATTACGAGCAATGCACTACTCTCTAGCAAAGCATAGCCGTTTTTTTTTTATACATTAATTAGGTGCACTGCTCAATGTCTACACAATTAACACGTGCATTAAACCAAGCAAAATTCACACATTTGAGGTTTAGTTGGCACGCTAGGGCAACCAATTTTGTTAATCAGACTGCTTAAGCTTTTAATTAAGTAAGATTGTTTAAATCAATTTTTAATTAAAACAAAATTTAAAATTTTCTCTTTGTGAAATATAAGTCGTGTGGATTGCACAACATATCATGTCATGCCATTAAGCATTTCTTTTAAGTATATGTTAGTAAAGAAATAATTAATGCACATAAAAATTTGAAAGGGTTATTTTAAAGGTTAAATTACATCAGATGTCTTTTAAGTTATTTAATTATAACAAATTGATTTTAAGCTTCTTTAGTATTACCTTTTTTATGTTATTTAATTGTAATAAAGTAATCTTTTAAGTTTTTATTTTACCACTTAGATCCTTCAAGTTATTTAACTATAACGTTAAACGTCAAATAACCTACATTTATAAGATTTACAATTTTTCAAATTGTTATTCCATTCCTATAAATACCCGTCTCATGAATCTTGAAACCTCAGTCCAGTTGTGTAAGATTCAAACAAAATTTCATATGGCAACTTCGAAAGTTCTAAGCATTGCTCTCTTTGTGCTGTTGGGTTTAAGCATGTGTTCAGCTACTAGAAAACTCTACGACAATCGTGATTCTGAGGATGTGGGTGGAGGACATGGAGGACTGCCTGGAAGACTGCCTGGTATAGGATCTGGAGGACTGCCTGGTGTACCAGGTGAAGGTCGAGGTCTGGATGATGGCATCTTGGATGTACTGCCTCTTGGTCCAATACTGCCTATTATTGGTCAAATACTGCCGTGAAGGTGGGCATATTGGAAATAATGATGGCGTTGTACCTGATGGTCTGGTCATCACTAAGCCTATAATGATATCTTCATAAATAACCATATTCTGTAGAATATATCAACAAGAATAAGATACTGTTGTAAGGTTTGTAACAAAATAAAAAAAGATACTGTTGTAAGGATGCTTATAAAAATTAATAATACATTTACAATGTTGAGTTCATGCAAATTGATCAAAACTATCTTCTTATATTTCCTTCCATTTTTGTAATTTTTTTTTTGTGGTGTTACTTTCATTTTTGTAATTAGCAATATTATAAGTGGAAGAATGAAAACAAAAGAAGGTGCAAGCTAATTGATCAAAACTAAACCGTAGAAATTGTTGGCTTTTTGAATTCGGGATTGAGAACACTTGTTGGCTTTTCAAAAATAAATCAATCTGTTACACATATCATCACTTTTTATTATGTCTATATCTCTCTCAATGTGTACATCACTTTTTCCATTAGAATTTGATAGTTGCTTTTTTTTTTTAACATCCAAAGATTTATTAAAAGAGGAGCCATCTCACAAAGAAAAGTGGAAACAAACTCAAAGATTACAAACAAGCCAAAAAGGCTACACCAGAAAACATAACAGTACCACCCCAAAGCCTGTCACACCAAAAAACCAAACCAACACTGATACAAGAGAACAAAAGGCACATGACAGTAAAAATAAATCCCTCTAAATCACCTACCAAAACACCTCCAACCCCCAAGACAGAAAACAGACTCATAGCAGCACCCGTAGGTTATCTACCAAAACAAAGACGAGGATTCCAACACCACTCATAAAACAAAAACGTCGCAATATTCAATCTATTCATACTCCAATGCCACAAGATCACCTTAATTTGCTCCACCATTTCATCCACCTCTTTAACGTTATCGTTAAAAATCATGTCGTTTCTCGACTTCCAAACACCCCAAATAACGGCATGCCAAATTAACCAAGACTCTCTCCTTAATTTCTTTGATCGCATCATACTTAACCAACAACCTATGTGAATGAACAAATTTGGTGGGGAGATAAAATTGAATTCCAACCATTTCATCACCTCCTCCCGAACTTTGGATATGACACGACAGTGAAGAAACAAGTGTAACGCCGATTCATCATCAAGACCACAAAACACACACCTCTTTGAATCATCGACAGCTAGAAGCCGTCTCTTTGCCAAATTGACCTTGGTTGGGATACGGTCAAGCAACAAGGTCCAGGAAAAAGCCAAAACCTTGGATGGCACCTTACTCTTCCAAAGATCTCGGAACACAAACTCCTCATCCCCTCGTCAAACCTCCATCTACTAGCCACAAATTTTGTAAACTAGTATAACAAGACTTCACGAAAAAGACTCCCGCTTCCTCCGGCTTCCACCACCAACAATCCTCCTCCTCCCCTAAAACCACTCCCTCCAACCTTAAGTTGAGATTTTGAAGAAGCTCCAATTCCCACACAAACAACTCTCTCCGCCATAAAAACCGCCAAACACCACCATCTATGTTTCCTTGCCACACCTCTCTCACCCTCAAATCTTGGCAACATGAAATTGAGAATAATCTAGGAAAAAGGTCACATAGGGGCGCATTTGCAAGCCAAATCTCTTTCCAAAATAAATTCCCTATACCATTGCCCACCTTTCTAACCAACTCCCTATCAAACAACCTAATACCCCACTCCTCCTCGAAAGACAACAAATCTTTCCACCAACATGACACATAAGCCGGCTACCCTTCACCCTCTGTAACCATTCTCCTACCCACCCTCGGTCCGTATTTATCTTGAAGGACCAACTTCCAAAGCGAAGGATCGTCATCTAAGACGTGCCATCTCCATTTTGCAAGAAGACTAATATTTACCAATTTAATGTCCCTCACACCTAAACCACCCAAACACCTAGGTTGACACACTTTCCTCCACCTCACTCAACAAATCTTCCTTCCTCCACCCCTAACCCCTCCCCAAAGAAATCTTCTTTGGATTCCCACCACCTTCCTTAGCACCTTCTTGGGCATCTTTAAAAAAGATATGTAAAAAATTGGTACCAAATTTAGAAGTACAATACGACCTACCAAACTAATATACTTATTCCCCCAAGAATTTAGTTTGGAACTAATTTGTTCCAACAATGGTTCCCATGTAGAAAACTTTTTCGCATTTGCTCCCACCAGAAGACCCAAATACATGAACGTAAAAGTTTCCAAATTACAGTTTAGGAAGTTGGATGCCAAACTCATAAATTTCAGGAACACATTCACACCCAAAAGACAACTCTTATGAAAGTTTACCTTCAAACCGGAAACCATTTCAAAACCTCTTAACAAAGCCTTTAGAGTCCAAAGATTATCCACCGTGGCTTCACTGATACATAGAGTGTCGTCGGCATATTGTAAATGCGAGACAACCGTCCCACCCCTAACCATTTCAAAACCTTTGAACAAATTTCTATTCACCGCATTATTCATAAGGCCACTAAAACCTTCCGCCACCAAAAGGAAAAGGAACGGCGCCAAATGATCTCCTTGCTTTAACCCCCTTTGTATGTTAATTTCTTCAGTTGGGCATCCATTCACAAGGATTGACATACTACCACCAAACACACACGCCTTCATCCAAGAGATCCACTTATCAACGAAACCAACCCTCCGAAGCATATACTCTAAAAAACTCCAATCCATCAAATCATATGCTTTCTCAAAGTCAACCTTGAGAATTAAGCATTCCTGATTCCTTCTCTTAGCCAAATCAACCACCTTGTTGACAATCATCACCCCATCAACCAAGTGCCTACCTTTAAGCAAATCTGATTGAGTCTTAGAAATTACGGAATGCATCACCTTAGCTAACCTTCCGTCCAACACCTTGGAGAGAAGTTTGTACAAACTTCCCAACAATGATATCGGCATAAACTCCTTAAGAGATAACGAAGACTTCACCTTAGGAATAAGCGTTACAAAATAGGATAAGAGACTCTTCAAAAACACCTCATTACCATGATATTGATCAAAGAAAATTCTCACCTCATTTCTAACAAGATACCAAGATTGCTTAAAGAAAGCAAAATTAAAACCATCTGGCCCTGGACTCTTATTACCATCACTCTCCATCATTGAAAACGGTTCAACAAGAAACCTACGTCATCGGATATAGTCACAAAGTTTACACCATCCAACTTAGGTTTCTCCCAATCCGAACTAGACACATGATTCCTAAAGTAATCCACCACTACCCTCCCAATCTCACCAACTTCATACACCCACTCATTGTCCACCTTTAGCGCCTTGATTCCATTCAAAATGGCTCTACTTTTAACACATCTATAAAAAAAAATTGAGTTTGCACCCCCCTCTCTAAGCCACTTAGACCTAGATCTTTGAAACAACATTGCCTCTTTACTCTTCCACAACCTCCACAACTCCTCAAATTTCTGTTTCCTAGCCTCCGCTTCTTGATTAAATAAACTCCTCAACTCACTTTTCTCATCCAACTCCTCTATCTCCTACCTCAAATTAATCAACCTCCTCTGCACATTACCATACTCCACTTTATTCCAATCTCTAATATCCTCCTTCAAGCCTTTCAACTTTGCTTTCAACACAAAACCCATCCACCCACTTCCACCATATTCCCCCACCCCTCCTCCACCACCCTCTTGAACTTGGGATTTTGAAGCCAATAATTATTAAACCGAAAACGGCTTAGGACACCAATCAATAGAGTCCACCTTCAACACCAACGGACAATGGTCGAAAACGTCTCTTGGAAGGGCCCAAAGAGCAAAATTCCCCCAATACTCCCCCCACTCCTCCGAGACCAACGCCCTATCAATTCTACTCATAGCGCGACCATTAGGATGATACCAAGTAAACTTTCTTCCCACAAGATTGACATCCACCACTTCCAAATTGGTAACAATATCATTAAATAGAGTCATCTCTAATACATACTCTGCATTTGGCACCCCATTCACCCCCCTTCTCTCTTCCCTATTCGTCACCGAGTTAAAGTCACCAACAAAACACCCAGCTCCAAGTCCCAATGAATTTTGAAGCAACACAAGGCTCGCCCATAATCTTTGCTTTGCCAATAATTCACATTTAGAATACACATTAATAACAAAACACTTCTTACGATGAATTCCCCACTCTAGACACACGCCCACAAAACCTTCCCCCCACAAAAGAATAAATGAAATTAGCATCGGATTTACGCCACATGGAAAAGATACCTCCACTATTTCCCACCGATGGAAGGATAACCCATTGACAATCCTCACCACCCCATAAATTACGACACAACTCATCCGAAATCACCTTCATTTTAGTTACTTGAATAGCTAAAAAATCTACCTTTTGACTATGCACCAACTCCCTCACCTTCCTCCGCTTAAACACTCCTCCCAAGCCTCTGACATTAAAGGACAACACAATCATTAGGAACTTGTCATCCTCTCCCTAATTACTTTATTTGCAACATCTGCATCCTCTGACACCACCAATCTGTCCACCACTCTTCCGTCCACCATAGTAAATGTGATTCCAGCTTCCTTTCCCACTTCTAATAAACGCACCACCTCCACCTTCTTTCTCCACATATCCCCCGTAGGTGAGACCGGTGTTTCCGGAACTAAAGAACCTGAATCGTCAAAAATAGCTTGAGCACCCGATACTTGCAATAGAGGACAAGAAGGTAAAACGACCTCCAAGCTTCCCCCAGACACATATGCTCCCTCTACCTCCAACGGTGTCCCTCTCCCTCTCAAACCCTCGCCCTCCATCACCCCTGGCCCCACATCCTTCGCCTTACCCTTAGTTTCTGGCGACCAGCTACTAACTCTGCCCTCCCCCTTCCTCTAGAGCCTTGACCTGTCCATTCCTTCAAATCCAAACATCTGGCCGCACCTACACTTTTTCGTCCTTTCTTTGGTTTATTTGATATGACTGGTAGCTTTCTTGAAAAGTTTGCAACTGGGTCACCGAAGGGATTTAAGAGGGGTTTTTCAAAATTTTAATCCTCTTAGCGGAACAAACCCCATTTAAACGGATCTTGATTAAATCATTAATCACAAATCATACAGAACACATACTTAAAAACTTTAAGGATTATGTGTTTACCTCTTGAAGAGCATAACCTTTGTAGCAGAATTATTCTTGATCACGAGCAAAGCAACGTAGCGATGCCTCTATTCAGTCCACACGAACAGAACTTCTCCGATGACCGGTGCTAGCCAATTTCAACGGAGATTCAGAGAGAATATGGTTTAGAGAGCGGCGGCTAGGGTTTCACAACTTTTGTGAATTAGGTTAAGCGTTTGAAAAAATCGGTAATGCATCAACACAAGGGTTCTATTTATAGAATCACTTGTGTGGTTAACAAGTCAAGCACTTAAATGCACCGTACCTTACGGTGGACCGCGTTTCTATATTTTTCATAAATTAAATAATAAGTCATACTTAATTATTTAATTACTAATAAGTCCTAAATCAGAATCAACAAGACGAATGTTGAGCGTATTTCCTTCATTTTCTAACCTTTGAACATCAACCAACTCCCCATGCCAAACCATACACCCAATTCCAATAGCATTTAATTACATAAGCAGTACAAGAACTATTCTTCAGACATCTTCCCTCACAATCCTTACTATCAACATCACTCATCAAACGTGCAAAATCAGGCAACTTTAAACCCCTTTGCACCAAAAAAACCATCTTCTCCACCAGAACTATTACCACCTCTCTCAACCTTCAATGGAGTCATCCTCTTACACCCTTTTGACCAATTCCCACTATTCCAACTCTTCACATCCTTTGGTTCAAACCCTTTTATGCATTTGCACAAACTTGAATCAGACATATCACATATTGCAAAACTACCACATGAATTATAAAACTCACACTTCTTATTAGGCTCACTGTGTAACACGTTCCATTCTCTCTCTTCTTCATTCCACCTGAATTGTCTCTCATATCCATCATATCCAAGCTGAAACCTTATCTTATCACTACAATACAACCAATTGAGGATGAAAGTGGTTAGAAGCTAAGATAGCCATAATTAATATCCACAAATAACCATCAAAACAGTAATGTTAAGATCACAAATAAACCATGCATATGATTAATGGCCACTAGTAGTTATTACCTTTTCTAATGCTGTTGCAGTAGCCGCAGAGGCAAGAGCTTTCCGTTGCATTGCATCCTTGATTCAGTTCACAATAAAATACCATTTAATCAAATTTGCCTTCAAATCAAATACAGCAAAATCACCAAAATGGTCAGTTCAAGGTTATAAGAAACCAGACATGCTATCATCTATAAGCCTATCATTTCGAATGCATAAACACTCAATCACAGTGCATTTTTGTACTATAAGAAAGTGAGTGCATTCATACTACAATTTTTAGTGGTGGCACAATCTGTTTATATCAAACTTGTGCGTGATTTCCATATTATAAGACCACTAGAAAGCAATGTTAATTTCCAAAAATTAATACCTTTCCAAGCCTTGAAAGTTTGCCAAACACGGCATCAAGAGGAACACTTTCGTCGGTCCATTTCTTATCATGATTCAGCATCAGTTCAATACAAATCACACTAAATTCATAATTTCTGATTTGAATTTCAATTCAGCATTCATTAACTAATTCATGCCATATATAAAAAATTTAGCATTTAAATTTGGTATTTATTTACCTGAATTCTCAAGATTGATTGAGAATCAATCCTAATTTTAGAACCAACACTCTTTTCTTTAGCTTCAGCTTCAACATTTTGTTCATCCCAATTCTTCCTCGTGGTCTTCGCCGACCCAGCCAACATATCAGAAATCTATTAGGTTTTTAAGGGATTAGAGAAGAATGAAGCTGAGAAGTGATTTCCCGACACTAGAGAAAAAGCATAGGTTGAGTTAGTTGCGACAAGATTTAAGCGAAGTTAACTGCGAAATCGAAATTGGAAACAAGAAAAAGAATTTGAGAAGTGTTACCTTTGCTCGATGGTGGAGAATTTGAGAAGCACTGGGTGTGACGATGGTGAAGTGAATCTGAGAATCTTAGAAGCTCTAGGTGTAAAAGTGGATAATAAAGCTCGGTTGAGTTTGGCTGAGAACCTGAGAAAGAGAGTTAACTCAGTTGCTCGATGGTGGTGAATAGTGAGAAATCTCTCAGCATCTAATGTTCAAGAAAAAACCGAATCTGAGAAGACAATTTACCTCGAATCTGAGAAGTGAATCGAATCGAATCTTAGAAGCTCGAATCTGAGATGTTTCTTCGCTAAGAATGAAGCTCAGTGGTGAAGGGGTAGGATTTGGATGTGAAATCTGAGAATGAGATTAGGTTTGGGGTGTGAAATTTGGCTTTTGGCACTTGAGCGGATAAATCTTTTCACCAAAATTTGGGTCTCAATTTTGATTTGCTCTGAATTTGTTGTTTGGCTTAATTTTTATCAATACTTTTTAAATGGGGTAAACCCACTTAATATCTATTGAAGTCTAAAACCTCTCCTGTGCCTATGTTTTTAAGTCAGGTGGATAGCAACCTATTTAATATCCTTGTGTTAAAAAGTGTTTTTTGTACTATTGAATGTTGAGTTCATGCATGCAAATTCATCAAAACTATCTTCTTATGTCCACCCAATGATTATATTTCCTTCCATTTTTGTAAATTTTTTTTGTGGTGTTACTTTCATTTTTGTAATTAGCAATATTATAAGTGGAAGAATGAAAACAAAAGAAGGTGCAAGCTAATTGATCAAAACTAAACCGTAGAAATTGTTGGCTTTTTGAATTCGGGATTGAGAACACTTGTTGGCTTTTCAAAAATAAATCAATCTGTTACATATATCACATCACTTTTTATTATGTCTATATCTCTCTCAATGTGTACATCACTTTTTCGATTTGAATTTGATAGTTGCTATTTTTTTTTTGCCGATAATTTGAATTGTTACTATTGAATGTAGATAAAACATAATGATGAAGAAGAAAGCTTAGGCCATGATTCGGACAGCAAATTGAGAATAACTTTCAAAGAGGAGACTCTAATAACCAATCTTGAAGAAGAAATGACTCAAATAGCCAATCTTGAAGAACTAAGTAACTAACATACCACAATTTTCTAAAGAGATAGTTTCAAATGAAGAACTAGAAGACAATAGTATTTGAGGTTATTGAAGAACTATCAGATTCTGAAACTGTTCATAACGAAGATCAAAAAAATTCTCAAGAGTATGAATCACTAGATTTTATTTTTGATGATTTCCCTTTGGGATTCAAAAGTAGTTGGTTTGATGAAATAGGGAAATTGGAAGCACAAGATCCACTTGACGAAGTAGATTTTGCTAAAGAAGGTGAGAAACCTAAACCTACTTACATTAGTTCAATTTTGGATGAAGACCTCAGAAAAGGTATTATTCAAATTCTTTGAGAACTCAGACTGTTTTGCATGGGATTACAAAGACATACTAGTGTTAGATCAAAATTGGTGGAGCATAGATTGTCTTTGAAGCTAGGAAAGAAGTCAATCAAGCAAAGACTAAGAAGGTTTTGTACCAGAATTCATGGCAAAGATCAAAGCAAAAGTTGAATGATTGCTCAAAGCCAAGTTCATTTGAATTGCATGATATACATTGATGATGTCTATCGCATCTGTTATCTATAAATCAAAATGTTAAATTTAAATTTCATTTGAGAATTATCATTTGGAAGGCATCTCTTAGACCCAAAATTCAAATTATGTTTCAAGAAAACGAATAAGCACTACTACAGAAATGACATTTAATATCAGTAGAAATCGACTTTTCACATTGGGTCACAGCCGATGAAATTTTGGGGCCCAAAATATTTTTTTGGGTCTTGTTAACGAGTGCCCCCGGGGCACTCTTTAAGCATTCCTAATAAAGAAATTATTTTTTAAAAATATTAAAGACTTTAATTTTCAATGCAATAAATACACAAACTTTCATAAAATCTTACCATTTTGGGTGCTTAAAGAATGCCCACGGGGCACTCGTTAACATTTACATAATGCACGTAAAAAATGACTATATACTTGTAACGCGGTGTTTATTTCAAATTTCAAGAGTGACCAATTTGTAGAAATGCGTGTTGGTAGTCTCATGGTCCTTGATTCAACATTTGACATATATTTTTTTTCTCTTCTTTTCTTTTTTAGAGTACTTCTTGCAAGTTTTGTGTCATACCTTTTGTATAAATCGCTCTAAGAAACATTATAATTATTCTCTCAAAAAATAAAACAAACATTTTTTTCCTCTTTTAAAAAAATTGTGTTTTTTCTTATAGGGACCTATTTTTACTATGAGAGCCGACCTCCAATTTCATAAGGACGGCCCTGAATATTTACCTTGTTTTTTGCTACAAAAGTTGTTGACTAAATTGCACATTTGATCCCCTAAGTAATTTTTGAGATTCATTTTTGTCCCCTAAATAATAAAACGTCTTTATTGGTCCATTAACTCTATCTCCACCTGTCAATAAGCGTTCGTAATAACCCATTTTTTTATATATAAGATAAGGTTATTTTTAAGAAAAAAATCAGGCAAAAATTGGGAAATTTGTAACATCTTTTTATTCTCCAAAAAATTGCTTAAGAGACTTAACAACTTTTATATCTAAGATAAGATATGCAATAAATTTTTTTTCAAAACATTAGGAAATTTGCAACAACATTTTTTGCTCTAAAAGGTAACTTAAGAGAATTAAGAACTTTTATATATTAGATAAGAAGTGAGATCATTTTATAAATAAAATAAAATAAATTAGGAAGAAAATTTGCAACTTTTTTTACTTCAAAAAGTTATCAAAAAGACTTAAGAATATGTGGGATATATTTTTTTTCTCTTCTTTTTTCCCCCCTTTTTTTAGAGTACTTCTTGCAAGTTTTGTGCCATGTAGGATATTTTTTTTTCTCTTCTTTTTTTTCTTTTTTTTTAGAGTACTTTTTGCAAGTTTCGTGCCATACTTGTCGTATAAAGCTCTAACAAACATTACAATTATTCTCTCAAAAATTAAACAAACATTTTTTTGTTCTTTATAAAAAATATATTGTGTTTTTTTTCTTTTAGGGGTCTATCTTTACTATGAGAGCTGACTTACAATTTCTTAGGAACGACCATGAATATTAACATTGTTTTTTGCTACAAAAGTTGTTGACTAAATTGCACACTTTGTCCCTTAAGTAATTTCTGAGCTTCATTTTTTATCCCCTAAATAATAAAACGTTTGTATTGGTCCATTAACTCTATCTCCACCTGCCAATAAGCGTCCGTAATAACCCAATTTTTTATATATTAGATAAGATTATTTTAAGAAAAAAAAATAAGGAAAAAAATTAGAAAATTTGTAACATCTTTTTAGTCTCCAAAAATTGCTTAATAGACTTAACAACTTTTATATATAAGATAAGATATGTAAGAACTTTTTTTTCAAAACATCTGGAATTTGCAACCAATGTTTTTGCTCCAAAAGGTAGCTTAAAAAACTAAAGAGCTTTTATATATTAGATAAGATGTGAGATCATTTTGTAAAAAAAATTAGGAAGGAAATTTGCAACTTTTTTTGCTTCAAAAATTATGTAAAAGACTTAAGAACTTTTATATATAAGATATGAGATCATTTCTTAAAAAAACAAAAAAAAAAACCAAAAAACTAGGATTTGCAACAACTTTTTTTGCTCCAAAAAGTTATCTAAAAAACTTAAAAAACTTTTATATATAAGATATGAGATCATTTAAAAAAAAGGAAAAAATTAAGAAGGAAATTTGAAACAACTTTTTAGGATCCAAAAAATTGTGTAAGAGACTTAAGAACTTTTATATATAAGATATGATATCAATGTTTAAGAAACAAATATAAAGAAAAAAAATTAGGAAACCAATTTGAAGCAACTTTTTTTGCTCCAAGAAGTTGTCTGAGAGTCTAGAGAACTTTTATATATTAGATATGAGATCATTTATTTAACAATCAAAATAAAAAGAAAAAAAAATTGAAAGGAAATTTAAAACAACTTTTTTGGCTCCAAAAAGTTGTCAAAGAGACTTAAGAACTTTTATATAAAAGATTTGATACCATTTTTTAAAAAACAAAATAAACAAAAATTTAGGATCCAAATTTGCAACAACTTTTTGACTCTAAAAGTTATCGAAGAGATTTAAGAACTTTTATATATAAGTTATGATATCATTGTTTAACAAGCAAAATATAAAGCAAAAAATTAGGAAAGAAATTTGAGACAACTTTTTTTTTTGCTCCAAGAAGTTGTCTATAAGAGTCTTAAATAACTTTTATATATAAGATATGAGATCATATTTTAAAAAACAAAATAGAAATGAAAAAAATTGGATGGAAATTTGCAACAACTCTTTTGGCTCCAAAAAATTTGTCAAAGAGACTTAAGAAGTTTTATATATAAGATAAGATATGAGATCATTTAAAAAAAAGCAAAAAAATAGGAAGGAAATTTGCAAATTTGTCAAAGAGACTTAAGAAATTTTTTTTGTTGAAGCAAATCATCTCCACAAAACCACAAGTAAGTAGTATTGATCATTTTTTAATGTTAATCTTAGTTTGTGTAGGTTTATTTTTGTTAATTTTGGTAGATTGCATGTGGTTAGGGTAGATGTAGAAATTGAAATTTTGATTAGTTTATGATGTTTTAGATGAATGTAGTTGTTGTGAATGTAGTTTAGATTATATTAAGTTCAATGTGAATGTGTAGAAGCTGAATTAACACAATGATGAGTTGTTTCATACATTTAACTCAAAGTGTTTAATAAAATGCCTAAATGAGAGTTGTTTAGATTTTTAAGTTAGTTTATGTTGTTAGATTGTTTGGGAATGTTGATGGCAATGTTGTTTTAATTGGTGTTTAAAAATTAAGTTATTTATGGTGCTAGATTGTTGCCTAAATTGCCTAAATGACAATGATTTTTGATTTTGTTTTTGTATAGATATGTCTGAGCAGGACCTAGATAGGACCAGAGCTGATAGACAGACGATGACTAGAAGCTTTCGACGGGAGAGGGTGGCTGCAAACTCTCATGTGCATAAGAGGGGAAGAGGCTGGAGGTCCAATCTTTCTGCGGATGAGGGTAGTTCTCAGCCGACATAGTCGCAGGTGGATGACCCGACGCAGTACCTGAATTATGAGGAGCAGCTACACGATTCCATAGATGGTGGATATGACGCCCAACATTTTGCGGATGTGGTTGAGCAGGTGGCTGAGCCTGATGAGGGTGATCGTGCGGCTAAGGCAGCCTCTCATCAGTTACCAGATGTGCCTCTCTTTCCTGGAGGGCCTCATGATTTATCTGTGTTGTCTTCATATGCTTCTCATGTTGCATTGTCGTTCTGGATGTCGTACGAAGGGCATAGGGAGATCCATGAGTTTGAGGAGATCTGCTGGTATTCAGGCTGGATCATGTGCGGTCGCGACAAGGTCTATCATCACTTGCCTGAGCGGGTTATAAAGGCAGTACAGGTACGTGCAGGACATCCCCAGAGCTGTCGTTAGATTTGTCGTCTTCTATAGCTGTCTCCATCAAAGAATATGAGTAAAATTTTGTCTTCTTCTGACCACGTGTAGAAATGGACAAAGAACTTAAAGGACAATAAGAATGAATGGATACTTCTAGTTTCAGCCATGAATTTTCGAATTATTATCCAACGGAATTACCCATATCAGGCAATGGCCCAACGTCCTTGATTTAAAGCTTTTCAACGACTCTTAATGTGCTGACACTCTTCTCCAAAGTCTCTCGAATCCCTGCCTAGCTAGACTCAGAAGACCCATCAGACTTGGAAGACCTTCGGACTTCATAAGATCCTGAGGGACCAAGACTCCACGTCAGATTTGTCGTCTTTTATAGTTGTCTACATCAAAGTATCTGAGTACAGTTTTGTCTTCTTCTGACCACGTGAAGAAACAGACAAAGAACATCAAGGACAATAAGAATGAACAGATACTTCCAGTTTCAGCAAAGGATTTTCGAATGACTATCAAACGGAATTATCCATATCATGTAATAGCCAAACGTCCTTGATTTGACGCTTCTCAACGACTCTTAATGCTCTGACACTCTTCTCCAATGTCTCTCAAATCTCTTTCTTATATGTATTCTCTCTCTCTCTCTCTCTCTCTCTCTCCCCAACAAATTCGTATTTTTTATTATGTGTTATATGCGCACATCATAACAAACAAGATATAATTATTTCATTATAATTAAATGAGAAAACTCTCATAATTAATTAAATGTTTTAAAAACGGTATGCAATTAATTATAAATAAGTAAGGAATTACAACATTTTAAAAATGACAAATGATAATAAATAAGGAATAAATTTCAAATCCTATCATAATATATAGTTTCTAACCGAGCAGATACCAAGGATAAAAATACAAAGGCAAGTTGATATAAGACAGAAAAATGATTTATTTTATTCTATTACTTTGATGCATTAAACATGAAATTTAAGCATGAGATAATAAATAAATATATTATATCATGTCTCCATGACCATCAAACGGCGCCTTTCAAACCAGAGGGAGTATGAAACTCTGCCTAACAATTACTAGAGGGAATATGAAATATAGGTAGTAGTATGAAATACGGAAGATTTGCTAGACTACGGCGTTAGTGTACGAGATTTGCGAAATCTAAACTCTACCTAGATAGCTAGAATACGGCCTAAAAAAAAACTAGCTAGAGTACGAATTTTATATAGATATATAGGTTTAGTTATTATTTACCTGACAATATTTTTTATGAATTTTCGATTAAAAAAATAATAACAAGTTCGTGCTTTCGTAAAAAAAAGTTTTTGCTAAACCCAATGTAAATAAAAAAAAATAAAATGCGTTTTTTAGATCAATTTTTTTTAATTTTGTAGTTTAATTACTTAATTTTGACCCTCAAATTTATCCCTTTTCTAATTAACTAGCCCTCAATCAGATTTTGAGTGAAATACATGGACGTCGCAATTTTTTTACCCCGTGGATGATTGTAATGGGCCATAATAAAATTAATAAATGAATTTTGAAAGGAAAAATAAACTCGTTGAGAGGACGCATATCTGATCAGATACAAGTTCCTCGGTCTTTATTGGGTTTGGACGAAAGGGTGATGAAAGTTTGTGGGGTGGAAGTTTGGTTATGTATCTCCTTCCTTGGATGTGGAAGAAGATCCATTCATCTGCATTTACTTTTTGGATCAATTTTCGATAAAAAAAAACATCATTGATTTTATAGGATTTAACCGAAATTTGAGGACGACAAACCATTGAAGGAATGAGGAGAACTTGACGGTGCTTGATCGGAGTCTATGGAGGACGACAGACCTGCAAATGACACTCCAATGCTCAAGTCGGTATGAGTGTGGTGAGTGGCTAGGGTTAGAGTGGAACATACCTTGTGAGTTCTTAATGTTAGCCAGCCAAAGAGATAGTATTTAGGCCTTATTGGGCCTTACCTTGTGAATATACGATGGCCTTCGAGGGACACCTATAATTAGATTACAAAAAGTTATCATTGAATTCGTCTTGAATGGTATGGATCCTCCTATGGGGCCTTGATCTACTAATATTTAGGGCATGTTTATGATATGATTCGTCTGCGTATATGCTGTGAAGGGTACCCATGTTCAATCAAGGATTGGGCCTTAGCCCAGACCAGAATACTAGCCCTCCAATCTATTTGCCGATGGAGTCAGGTGATAGCTTATCTCAATGCTTTGAAATTATGATCTATTTAAGTGGTTCAAATATCGTTACGGTCCTCAAGTCATATGACCTAATGTTGCGAGCTTGAGGTCATTGGTATGTGTGTAACACCAGAGGCTGACAAGGACGGGGAATGGTCGCCCGTGCACAAGACATGACAACGAGCGACTCCCGACAACTTCTAGATAAACCGAATCACATCGGAATAAGAGGGATGCTAAAGCCATGCAGGTATGAGGCTGCATAGTTGAAGGAAGGCTTATAAAAATTGATTGGTACTACAGATACCAACAAGATGCATCTTCTTTTCGGTAGCCCATTCCATAAGAACTCCACAGTTAAGCATGCTTGACTTGGAGTAGTCTTTGGATTGGTGATCTTCTGGGAAGTTTCTTAGAAAGCGTGTGAGTGAGGACAAAACACGCTGAAAAGACCCGCGTTGGTATGTGGGGTCAGTCAGCAATCCTGAAAGTCGTCTAGGATGTTACCATGTGCGATATGAATTCGTGATGTGGGGTTCGACTTTATGCGGATCAAGTACAGTTGGCTTTGTAATGAGTTGCAATCTGCTTAAGGGGCCTTAAGTAGTTGTCCTTGGAGTGTCAACCTGCAAGGCTAGCTGGAATCAACAATATATATATATATGCTTTAAAGTAATGTATACCTTGTTTTGGTGGATCGCACCTTATTTATGTGCCTCCGGGGCATGGATATGTCGGATATGCCATTTTAGCGCAAGGGTCGGACGATCGTTGAATTATGTTGAGGGCCCAGAGGCACTCTAGCGTACTATTTTGTGTTTGTTATGTTATGACCTTTCAGACCATCTTCACTTTGAGGTTGGTGTCCTTAATAATGAGAATATGGATTCTTTGAGCCCTTTTTCTGGAGCCTTGATCTCGGGGCGTGGAAGGATGATTTAGAGACCTTGAACTTTGAACCGTAGTGAAAAATGAGTTGTAGTTCTTTTAGAGTGGTGGTCATTAAGGATGATTGAGGCCATTGGGGTTGGAGACCATGAATAATGATTGAAGGCCTTTGAGGTTAGGGTCGTGGTGAATGATCAAGGACTTTTTAGGTTAGGTCCACGGAAAAGAATTAAGGCCTTTTGATGTTAGGGTCGTGGAGTATGATTAAGGCCATTAGCGTTGAGGCCTTAGACTAATGGAATGGTTAAATTGTAGGTTAGTCTTTTTAAGGCTTTCTGCTAACTATACACTTTAGGGTGTTCTAAAGTCATTATGATGATGGAGTATGCATGTAAGATTAGTGAGAAACTAGCAGTACTGTTGTGAAAACGATGAGCAATGAACATTTGAATTGTTTGCAAGATTTTGGACTATGGCGTACGTGTCCAGTGCTTTCTTTATCTTGAAGGAATTGTCTTATTTGCGAAGCACTTATTTATGGAGGAATATTTTTATCGCAGGCTGCGAGTTTGTGTTGTCAACTCGAGGAAGTCTAGCTAGTTTGGGTAAGCAACAAAATTTAACCATTTTGATGCCCTTACTAATGAGTGAGCAACCAATTTTATTGTCGCTTAACAAAACTTATATTAAAGTTTGAATAATTAGAAAAACGTATCCTACCATCAGACTTAATTTTGCCAAACTCAGATTGGTTTGAAGATTTTTCAAATATGTCATCAACCACTAGTTTATAATCTAGTTCAATTGACACATTTGACTTACCCATTTCTCCAAGCCAAAGAATAGAAAAGTCAATTATTTTATGTTGTTGCAAGTTTGACGATACAGCGAAAGAGAGACAAAATCAGCAACATTTGGAATTAAAGAATTAAGGCTCAAATAGGTAAATTGTCGCTATAAATTCGCGTGTTTTTGGTTTTAGTCCTTATATCTTTTTTTGTTCTAAAACAAACATACATGGTTTGTTTTATAACAAAAAAAAAAAGAAACAAGAACGAAAACCAAAACCACACGAACTTACAAGGACGATTTACTTACTTAAGACAAGAATTAATAATATATGACCATATATCAGTTGTATCTCATACTTCCTTCGCCTTCTTACACCCTAGAACAAGTGTCATTCATTCTCACAATGATTTTCACATAAAGGACACGCATATGTACATTGAACACCTTTTTTTCGAAGATCAACATCAAAATATGTGAATATTAAAACAAGTGTCACTGATCTATCTTCTCTGAACCAAGCCTGATAGCTTGGAAGGGGGATCCATGTTGTTGAAGGAAATATATATGGTCGGGTAAGATATCGTTTCAACTTAGAAGCTACCGGGGAAAACACCATCTTGATTTTATAATAAGATAACAGGAAAATCTTCGGACTCAGTGGTAGTGTGGTTGGATAACACTCATCCAGAGTGAAGGACTAGATGTCAAGGATATAATATAATTAAGGATATGAGCAATGCTATTGTGAACGGCATATAACACCAATGAAACTACACAATACTTATGTGGCTTTACGTCAACTAGTCTCTAACCCGTGCGATGCACGGGTTTTGTAGAGCTTCATATATAACTATCAAATTGCCTATATAATTATTTTTATAGTTACATTCAGTATTATGTTATCAAACTACCTTAAAAAGCAACAAAAACAAAAGATAGACTGCAATAAAAATGACAAATCAAAAGAAAAAATATATACAAAAACCGGCACCCAGAAATTGGTTCTAACCGCAAAATATGTTAAATCTATAAAAATGAAAAGGAAAAGAAACTGCTATGTGGTGATCGAAAGAAAAAAAAATTAAAAAAAACTGTTGTGTGGTAACCGAAAGAAAAAATAATAAAAAGGAATCGTTATGTGGTAATTGAAAGAAAAAATAACAATGAAAAGGAACCAATATAATGAAAAGGAACTGCTATCAAAAAAAGAAATGCAATGGTGTTAGTGACTTTTAAAAAAATGAAATTTTCATGTGTTACTTGATTCAATTCCTTGCAGACTTTTTTTTCCATAAAAATTAATTAGGTCCGTCAAAAAGGGCGAGATTATGGTTATTAGGTTCAATTGCATGATGATGACAGAGATAAAAGTGAGTGAGAAATGATTTAGGAATTGTGAGATTGAAAGAAAGATGACCCGAGATTTGTGTTGAATACATAACGTTGAAGCAATTGTATGTCATAAAAAACATTAGTACTTTGGTGGTAAAAGTTGTCAATTGGAAGCATGTGGTACCAGGTTCGTTCACACCGTTTTTTTCATAATTTTTTTTTCAGTTAGTCGTTTATATGTTAGAAGGAATGGAAATACATGCTTTGTGTTGCATTAATTGCTACTTACTCTCTCCGTTCCTTTTTAATTGTCACTTTTGAAGAAAAATTTTGTTCATTTTTAACTGTCACTTTCAAAGTTCAATGCAACTATAAATAATGTTTTATCAATATTATCCTTAGTTATTTATTATGGAGAGATAAATATATGAGATGATATATTAAATGAATAAGGCTATTAAAGTAAAAGTATAAATTATTGTATCAAAAGTAATGACATTTATTAAGGTGACAACTTGGGTACCCATCAATAAAATGTGGGTAACACAACCCATGCTGAGTTGGCACCAATCAAAGTTATTTGATTGTTTTATATTATTTTTAATGTTATATAAATACATTGTTTTGATTGGGCAAACTCAACATGGGTAGTATTATCCACCTTTTATTGATGGGTAAACAAGAATTTCCCATTTATTAATTGTATTGGTTTATGTAAAATATCAAAATGTGAGTAGTACCTATTACGAGCAATGCCACTACTCTCTAGCAAAGCATAGCCGTTTTTTTTTTATACATTAATTAGGTGCACTGCTCAATGTCTACACAATTAACACGTGCATTAAACCAAGCAAAATTCACACATTTGAGGTTTAGTTGGCACGCTAGGGCAACCAATTTTGTTAATCAGACTGCTTAAGCTTTTAATTAAGTAAGATTGTTTAAATCAATTTTTAATTAAAACAAAATTTAAAATTTTCTCTTTGTGAAATATAAGTCGTGTGGATTGCACAACATATCATGTCATGCCATTAAGCATTTCTTTTAAGTATATGTTAGTAAAGAAATAATTAATGCACATAAAAATTTGAAAGGGTTATTTTAAAGGTTAAATTACATCAGATGTCTTTTAAGTTATTTAATTATAACAAATTGATTTTAAGCTTCTTTAGTATTACCTTTTTTATGTTATTTAATTGTAATAAAGTAATCTTTTAAGTTTTTATTTTACCACTTAGATCCTTCAAGTTATTTAACTATAACGTTAAACGTCAAATAACCTACATTTATAAGATTTACAATTTTTCAAATTGTTATTCCATTCCTATAAATACCCGTCTCATGAATCTTGAAACCTCAGTCCAGTTGTGTAAGATTCAAAACAAAATTTCATATGGCAACTTCGAAAGTTCTAAGCATTGCTCTCTTTGTGCTGTTGGGTTTAAGCATGTGTTCAGCTACTAGAAAACTCTACGACAATCGTGATTCTGAGGATGTGGGTGGAGGACATGGAGGACTGCCTGGAAGACTGCCTGGTATAGGATCTGGAGGACTGCCTGGTGTACCAGGTGAAGGTCGAGGTCTGGATGATGGCATCTTGGATGTACTGCCTCTTGGTCCAATACTGCCTATTATTGGTCAAATACTGCCGTGAAGGTGGGCATATTGGAAATAATGATGGCGTTGTACCTGATGGTCTGGTCATCACTAAGCCTATAATGATATCTTCATAAATAACCATATTCTGTAGAATATATCAACAAGAATAAGATACTGTTGTAAGGTTTGTAACAAAATAAAAAAAGATACTGTTGTAAGGATGCTTATAAAAATTAATAATACATTTACAATGTTGAGTTCATGCAAATTGATCAAAACTATCTTCTTATATTTCCTTCCATTTTGTAATTTTTTTTTGTGGTGTTACTTTCATTTTTGTAATTAGCAATATTATAAGTGGAAGAATGAAAACAAAAGAAGGTGCAAGCTAATTGATCAAAACTAAACCGTAGAAATTGTTGGCTTTTTGAATTCGGGATTGAGAACACTTGTTGGCTTTTCAAAAATAAATCAATCTGTTACACATATCATCACTTTTTATTATGTCTATATCTCTCTCAATGTGTACATCACTTTTTCCATTAGAATTTGATAGTTGCTTTTTTTTTTTTAACATCCAAAGATTTATTAAAAGAGGAGCCATCTCACAAAGAAAAGTGGAAACAAACTCAAAGATTACAAACAAGCCAAAAAGGCTACACCAGAAAACATAACAGTACCACCCCAAAGCCTGTCACACCAAAAAACCAAACCAACACTGATACAAGAGAACAAAAGGCACATGACAGTAAAAATAAATCCCTCTAAATCACCTACCAAAACACCTCCAACCCCCAAGACAGAAAACAGACTCATAGCAGCACCCGTAGGTTATCTACCAAAACAAAGACGAGGATTCCAACACCACTCATAAAACAAAAACGTCGCAATATTCAATCTATTCATACTCCAATGCCACAAGATCACCTTAATTTGCTCCACCATTTCATCCACCTCTTTAACGTTATCGTTAAAAATCATGTCGTTTCTCGACTTCCAAACACCCCCAAAATAACGGCATGCCAAATTAACCAAGCCTCTCTCCTTAATTTCTTTGATCGCATCATACTTAACCAACAACCTATGTGAATGAACAAATTTGGTGGGGAGATAAAATTGAATTCCAACCAATTCATCACCTCCTCCCGAACTTTGGATATGACACGACAGTGAAGAAACAAGTGTAACGCCGATTCATCATCAAGACCACCAAAACACACACCTCTTTGAATCATCGACAGCTAGAAGCCGTCTCTTTGCCAACTTGACCTTGGCTTGGGATACGGTCAAGCAACAAGGTCCAGGAAAAAGCCAAAACCTTGGATGGCACCTTACTCTTCCAAAGATCTCGGAACACAAACTCCTCATCCCCTCGTCAAACCTCCAATCTACTAGCAACAAATTTTGTAAACTGGTATAACAAGACTTCACGAAAAGACTCCCGCTTCCTCCGGCTTCCACCAACCAACAATCCTCCTCCTCCCCTAAAACCACTCCCTCCAACCTTAAGTTGAGATTTTGAAGAAGCTCCAATTCCCACACAACAACTCTCTCCGCCATAAAAACCGCCAAACACCACCATCTATGTTTCCTTGCCACACCTCTCTCACCCTCAAATCTTGGCAACATGAATTGAGAATAATCTAGGAAAAAGGTCACATAGGGGCGCATTTGCAAGCCAAATCTCTTTCCAAAATAAATTCCCTATACCATTGCCCACCTTTCTAACCAACTCCCTATCAAACAACCTAATACCCCACTCCTCCTCGAAAGACAACAATCTTTCACCAACATGACACATAAGCCGGCTACCCTTCACCCTCTGTAACCATTCTCCTACCCACCCTCGGTCCGTATTTATCTTGAAGGACCAACTTCCAAAGCGAAGGATCGTCATCTAAGACGTGCCATCTCCATTTTGCAAGAAGACTAATATTTACCAATTTAATGTCCCTCACACCTAAACCACCCAAACACCTAGGTTGGACACACTTTCCTCCACCCTCACTCAACAAATCTTCCTTCCTCCACCCCTAACCCCTCCCCAAAGAAATCTTCTTGGATTCCCACCACCTTCCTTAGCACCTTCTTGGGCATCTTTAAAAAAGATATGTAAAAAATTGGTACCAAATTTAGAAGTACAATACGACCTACCAAACTAATATACTTATTCCCCCAAGAATTTAGTTTGGAACTAATTTGTTCCAACAATGGTTCCCATGTAGAAAACTTTTTCGCATTTGCTCCCACCAGAAGACCCAAATACATGAACGTAAAAGTTTCCAAATTACAGTTTAGGAAGTTGGATGCCAAACTCATAAATTTCAGGAACACATTCACACCCAAAAGACAACTCTTATGAAAGTTTACCTTCAAACCGGAAACCATTTCAAAACCTCTTAACAAAGCCTTTAGAGTCCAAAGATTATCCACCGTGGCTTCACTGATACATAGAGTGTCGTCGGCATATTGTAAATGCGAGACAACCGTCCCACCCCTAACCATTTCAAAACCTTTGAACAAATTTCTATTCACCGCATTATTCATAAGGCCACTAAAACCTTCCGCCACCAAAAGGAAAAGGAACGGCGCCAAATGATCTCCTTGCTTTAACCCCCTTTGTATGTTAATTTCTTCAGTTGGGCATCCATTCACAAGGATTGACATACTACCACCAAACACACACGCCTTCATCCAAGAGATCCACTTATCAACGAAACCAACCCTCCGAAGCATATACTCTAAAAAACTCCAATCCATCAAATCATATGCTTCTCAAAGTCAACCTTGAGAATTAAGCATTCCTGATTCCTTCTCTTAGCCAAATCAACCACCTTGTTGACAATCATCACCCCATCAACCAAGTGCCTACCTTTAAGCAAATCTGATTGAGTCTTAGAAATTACGGAATGCATCACCTTAGCTAACCTTCCGTCCAACACCTTGGAGAGAAGTTTGTACAAACTTCCCAACAATGATATCGGCATAAACTCCTTAGAGATAACGAAGACTTCACCTTAGGAATAAGCGTTACAAAATAGGATAAGAGACTCTTCAAAAACACCTCATTACCATGATATTGATCAAAGAAAATTCTCACCTCATTTCTAACAAGATACCAAAATTGCTTAAAGAAAGCAAAATTAAAACCATCTGGCCCTGGACTCTTATTACCATCACTCTCCATCATTGAAAACGGTTCAACAAGAAACCTATTATCGTCATCGGATATAGTCACAAAGTTTACACCATCCAACTTAGGTTTCTCCCAATCCGAACTAGACACATGATTCCTAAAGTAATCCACCACTACCCTCCCAATCTCACCAACTTCATACACCCACTCATTGTCCACCTTTAGCGCCTTGATTCCATTCAAAATGGCTCTACTTTTAACACATCTATAAAAAAAAATTGAGTTTGCACCCCCCTCTCTAAGCCACTTAGACCTAGATCTTTGAAACAACATTGCCTCTTTACTCTTCCACAACCTCCACAACTCCTCAAATTTCTGTTTCCTAGCCTCCGCTTCTTGATTAAATAAACTCCTCAACTCACTTTTCTCATCCAACTCCTCTATCTCCTACCTCAAATTAATCAACCTCCTCTGCACATTACCATACTCCACTTTATTCCAATCTCTAATATCCTCCTTCAAGCCTTTCAACTTTGCTTTCAACACAAAACCCATCCACCCACTTCCACCATATTCCCCCACCCCTCCTCCACCACCCTCTTGAACTTGGGATTTTGAAGCCAATAATTATTAAACCGAAAACGGCTTAGGACACCAATCAATAGAGTCCACCTTCAACACCAACGGACAATGGTCGAAAACGTCTCTTGGAAGGGCCCAAAGAGCAAAATTCCCCCAATACTCCCCCCACTCCTCCGAGACCAACGCCCTATCAATTCTACTCATAGCGCGACCATTAGGATGATACCAAGTAAACTTTCTTC
>WNNG01000041.1:0-31964 GCA_018208015.1 Medicago ruthenica | reverse complement strand
TGGGTTAGCTGGATTATGTTATGTGTTGAGACGGTTGATTACTCGGTCTTGGTTAATGGTGCATCGATAGGTCCCATTGTGCCAGGGCGTGGTCTTCGTCAGGGTGATTCACTCTCACCTTATTTGTTCATCATTTGTGCTGAAGGCCTTTCTTCCCTTATTTGTGAAGTTGAACGTCGTCATGATATTAGAGGTACTATGATTTGCAAAGATGCACCTATTATTTCTCACCTTCTCTTTGCAGACGATTGTTTTCTCTTCTTTAGAGCTTGTGAACGTGAGGTTGTTTGTATGAAAATATTTTGGCTACTTATGAAGCGGCTTTGGGGCAAGCCATTAATCTACAGAAGTCAGAATTATTTTGCAGTCGTAATACTCCGGATGATCTTAAGAATCTCATTGCTTCTACTCTCGGTGTTCATCAAGTTTTGGGTACAGGTAAATATCTTGGGCTGCCATCTATGATTGGACGTAGCAAATATGCAACTTTTAAATTTATCAAGGATTGTATTTGGAATAAAATCAATTCCTGGAGTAGTAGATGTCTCTCACAGGCTGGGAGGGAGGTTCTCATTAAATCTGTTTTGCAATCTATTCCTTCCTATGTGATGAGTATTTTTCTTCTTCCGGGCTCCCTCATTAATGAAATTGAAAAAATATTAAATTCCTTTTGGTGGGGTCATAATTCCGCGAATTCTCGAGGATTGCATTGGTTATCTTGGGAACGTCTTTTAGTTCCTAAGGTATTTGGAGGTATGGGTGTAAAGAGCCTTAAGTATTCAATATGGCTATGATAGGCAAGCAGGCATGGAAGTTAGTTTCTACTCTAGAATCTCTAATCACTCGTTTACTCAATGCTAAATATTTTCCTCGAAGTGATTATTTTGGAGCTAGCATAGGCCACAATCCCAGCTATGTTTGGCGTAGTATTTGGAGTGTGAAAGATGTGATTCGTCGTGGTTTTCATTGGAGTATAGGCACGGGAGAACACATACCAGTTTGGGATCACCCTTGGCTCCTTAATGTTGTACGAATTGTACCGTCTACTCCACATCATTTGGAGTGGCCACTTATAACTGTTTCTGACTTGATGGTTACATCCCAAAAACACTGGAATCTGGAGGTAATAAATGTTTTTTTTTGACAATGTCACTGCTAGAAATATTTTTAATACTTCATTACTCCCTTCGGTGACTCATGATGTGTCTGTCTGGAAGTTTGAGAGAGATGGTGACTATACAATTAAGAGTGCTTACAAGGATATTTTGAACCATGATGTGGTAGTTGTTCAACACCGTGTGCCGGGTAATTGGAATTGTGTTTGAAGCTTAAAATTGCCCCCGAAGGTAAAGATTTTTTTGTGGAGAGCTTGCCATAATTGTTTGCCCACAAGAATCCGCTTGCAATCAAAAGGAGTTCAGTGTACTGATAGGTGTGCAGTGTGTGATCATTTTGGTGAGGATAGTACTCATCTGTTCTTTATGTGTAATAAAAGCATGCTCTGCTGGCAGCGTATTGGTTTATGGAGTCATTTGATGGTTGTTTTCGATTTGAATGCAACACTACAAGAAACATTGAAGTTAGCTAGGAAATATTTCCTAGGAAAAGAAGCGAAATTCCTAGGTATGCATGGTTTCCTAGGAAATTTCTGAGGAAACACTTCCTAGGTATTTTTATAGTTGTTCCTACGAGTTTCCTAGAACTTACCGAGGAATATTGTGTCAGACGGTTAGCTAGGAAACTCCTAGGAAAATTTTCTAGGAAACTTTCCTGCAAAAAAACTGACACAATTCAGTCCGATGTGACATATGCTTTTCTAGAAAACTGATAAATTAAAAAACAATTAAAAAATAAATTTAGAAATTCAATTGAAAATATTTAGAAATTCAAAATTGAGCCAAAATTCAAAAAGTTGCTCCAAAATTTTCAAAATAATTAATTGTTTGTTTCCGAGGAACTTTTCCTCGGTAAACAATTAAAAAAAGAAACAAATTCAAAATTGTTCCACGAAAATATTAAAAAATTAACCTCATTATTAAAAAATTAGTTTTTAACAATACCATAATTATTAAGAAAAATTAAAAAACAAAAAAAAAATTAAAACTGTGTGACCAAAATTTCAAAAAATTAACCTAATTATTTTAAAAAATAATTTGTAATAATACCATAATTATTAAGAAAAGAATTCATGTAAATATCAATAAAGAATGAAAATATATAGTGATTAACAAAAATTAATCTAATGTAGTGATTAAAAGAAAAATGAACTAAGAAAATGAAAGAGGAGGAATAAAAAAATGAATGAATTATATTGAAGTATAAAATTAGTATTAAATGAAAAATGTTGAGTGAGAAACACTAAATAAACATATTTTTGAAAAGGATGAATGTGGAATTGATGAATGAGAAAAAGAAAAAAATGTTGTTGTTGAAGAAGACAAAAACAAATTGATGTTGATGATGAGAATTGATGTTGAAAAAGAAGAAAAGAATTGATGTTGAAGAAGAAGAAGAAGAAGAAGAAGAAGAGAAAAAATGATGTTGAAGATGAGATTGATGTTGAAAAAGAAGAAAAGAAATGTTGAAGAAAAAAAATTGATGTTGAAGATGAGATTGATGTTGAAAATGAAAAAAAAGAATTGATGTTAAAGAAGAAGACAAAAAAAAATTGATGTTGAAGAAGATAGTTGATGAAAGAATGAGTGAAAAATTATGTAGTAGGAATTGTGTTATATATAGAGGAAGTGAAGGACACCGTGTGTGCTGTTTATGCAGGAATTTTTCGAGGAATTTTCCTAGGAATATTTCCTAGGAAACATTTCTCCCTTTAAAATTTGAATTTTCGGTTCCCCCCAATTTTTTAGATTTTCAAAAAAAAATTTATCTAAGAAATGCCAGCCTTTTTTTTTCCTTCCTTACTGCCAGCCTTTTTTTTTACTGCCATTGCCTTTTTCTGCTAAGCCTGACATATAAAGCTGCCGCATTCTGCCACATGCTTACCTAGGAAATTTTTCCTCGATAAACACCTTTATTTCCTCGCTAAACATCTCACTACCTGCCATTGTCAGCTTTTCAGCGGTCAATTGGTCAAATAAGCTTACCGACAAAAATTTCCTAGGTAAGCATTGTCTTTAGCGAGGAAAATAGATTCCTAGGTATAATTCCTACGTAAATTGATTATTTCTTGTAGTGCAAGTTTTCAAACAAATGTTTTTTCTATCTTACAACACCTAGACCAACAACAAAAACAAGTATTCAATGTGACTCTCTGGAGTATTTGGAAGCATCAAAACAACAAGGTATGGAACGATATTACTAAAACAACTCAAGATATTTGTGCTCGTGCAGGTTATCTTCTTACTAGTTGGAGGAATGCTCAGATTATTCGTCACCTTACCCCTCAGCATCCCATTTCACCGAATGATTTGAAGTAGATTAAACCAGTTCCCGGCAGGTTCAAATGTAATGTTGATGCATCCTTCTCTCAAGCTTTGAATCGGGTTGGTATTGGTGTGTGCATTCGAGATGATGAAGGTCGTTATGTTTTAACCAAAACTGAATGGCTGACTCCACTCCTTGATGTAGATTTGGGTGAGGCTTTAGGTTTATTATCAGCTTTGTATTGGGTTCGTGATTTACAGCTGGGCATTGTGGACTTTGAGCTTGATTCCAAAACTGTGGTGGATAGTATTTATGGCAGTAAATGTGGCGTCTCTAATTTTAGCGCAGTGATCAATGACTGTAGACGTCTGTTAGCTTCTAATTTAGTAACCTCTGATGTTAGGTTTATTCGGAGACAAGCCAACGAAGTCGCTCATAGCTTTGCTAGGGTGGCTTTGCGTCATACTAGTTTCCATATTCATATTAGGATTCCATCTTGTATCTCTACTATTATTTTAAATGAAATACAATAAGTTTTTTCTTGTCAAAAAAAAATAGACATGTACGAATGGTTGAATTTTAGTTAATTGTCAAAATAACTTCACTCATAATTGTATCATACATACTTCCCTTTGGTTGGACGATGATCTCTGTGTATTTTCTAACGACAACCTTCCTTTTCTCTTTTACAATCATTTCAAAAATCACCAAAGGCTATGAAAGTTTTCCTCAAAGGAGATGGATATTTATACAAAGGAACACTACAACGATATAGTGGTTCTGGCCCAAATGATGCACCACAAAAGCCACTGTATAAGGAGTTCGAAAATCGACAAGTGGTGGATCAACAATGACAACATCTAATTAATGTGTCACTTTTTTTCACATCATATGGTGACCCCAATCCCATTTCCATGCATTTGTTATGTCAAAATAAATTGCACTACAACATTTGTGAAATTTTTGGTTGTTATTCAATCTTTGTTTTACCGGTGTCATAGTGTCAAAATGATATTATTATCACGACACGACCTCTTCGTGAATTGTTTTGGACCGTTGGAGCTGGCACTTGATGAAATACATGGGGGGTTACAAAATAAAGAGATGAAGGAGAGATTAGCAAGTGACAAGCATCGTGATGTTGTTGTCGTGAAAAGAATTTTCGCTGTAAGTAGCAATTCCCTAAACAAATTTTAACAAAAGAGAAAACTGATAACCAATCCATCTCTAGCAGTTCATCAGGTGTAATACCAGCCAATTTTAACATTTTCAAACAATTAATAAACATAGTATGAGTTCACCATAATGACCAATGAGTCTGAATTCCTACCTTTTGAACAAGCTGAATTCCTACTTATCTATTGATGTTAACACTTGTGAGACTGTTTGGGAACTTGCGGAAACAATGACATGTTCATAAGTTGTTTTTAGCTTATTTTCATAAACTCTCAAGGATGACTTATGAAAACCGCATATAGCTTATTTATACAAAAACAAGTTTGATTTTATTTAATATTTTTTTTATAGGAATAGCAAAATAGCTTATGCATAAGTGTTTATAGGATAATCATTTATACTATAAGCACTTAATTAAACTATTTAGCCAAACAAGATAGAAACAAACTAGTACCAATTGTTGAAGAGAGAAGATGCTCTGTGGGTTGAGGTGAGAAAATCAGTCATGGGCCAACCAGAACTTGAGTCCGTATCACACTGTCTAAACAAATAAACCATTATCATTCATCGTCTCCTCTTTTAATTCTTGGGGATTCCATTACCGTATATCGACGTATCAGTGTCGTGTCTCATGTCCAATGGTTCATGGCTCGCATAATAACTAGTAGAGTATATATAGGTGATTGTCATTCACAAAATAAATTAGTACGGATATCGACATATCAGTGTCGTGTTGGATGCAATGTGAAAGAAAATTAAAGCCACACTTCGGAAGAAAAAAAAAACAAAGAGAAAAGCACGCCCAGTGGGACTCGAACCCACAATCGCTTGATTAGAAGTCAAGCGCCTTATCCATTAGGCCATGGGCGCTTTCGATGTTGATTCATTCGTCTGAATTAATTTATTGGTATGTTCTGGATAAATAATGATTTTTCTATTTCAAACTATTTAAGAATATCCTTTCAAAATAAATTATTTAAGAATGCTATTCATGTAATTAAAAACTGGAAATAACTTGAACCAACCTTGGGCACGTTCAATATATTTTAGTCTTTACGTATACCGAAATATGCCTAGGGCTATATGATTTACAAAAAAATGTATAGAGATATGTAGAGAGTTAGGATAATTAAAGAATGTGATACACAATATGAATTTATAAATAAAGTAAAACAATAAATTGAAGAGTAAAATTATTTTAAGATATGGTTATCTCCAAAAAAAAACTACTTATTGTAGAATGGAGGCATACCCACCTACTACGTACGTATCATCTTGAAGAATTTGAAAACATTGCAACGACATATCTTAAAAGGACATTGTGGTGGAATATTCAAAACCTTACAACGGTATAATTCCCAAACTGAAACTCTTACTATATTTTTTCTTCAAAGGTGTTGTCTAATTTCTTTATTTATTGGGAATATTTCTTTTGATTCTTTTGACAATGCATTTTCCTTTCTTTTTTCTTTCTGTCAGAATCTTTTTCCACCAAATAAAATCCATAAAATAAACGTGTAATAATAATTTATACTCGACACGCCAAGTCAAATATAATAAGAGTCGTTGAGGGCAGTGGTTGTATAACTATAGTAATACTAGGAAATTAGCCAAACTAATTAGTTATTAGAACATGAAAAGATGTGGGAGTATCTTAAGTCTTACACGCTAATTAACCAATTGATGTGGTACCATACATAGCCTAAACTGATTTAAAAAAAAATACATTACATAAACTACGAAGAGCGTGACCTATGAAGCCTGGATACGTAGTACGGGTGCGGGTACGATACGATACGAGTACGTGGATACGTGAAATTTTAAAATTTAGGATACGATACGGCTAAGATACGTTAACAAAATATTTATATTAAAATTTATATGCATGTAAAATACTTGAAAAAAATAAGCATTGATTACTCTTCAATAATATATAATCATAAAAGTCACAATTTACAAAAAATAATACATGTGATCAAAATAAAAAATGAAACCTTTTTCGTATAAATCATATTCTATTTTCATTCATATGTTAGAATATCAACAAATGCATCAATAAAAGAACTCAAAACAAAGTTTGTTTAATGTTGATTGATTGAATATCCTCTCTCTCGTTTCTTTCATCCACCAAAAACATAATTTTTAATTGGTTAATCAAATAACAATTATAGTAATTCATATCTTAAATTGAATCATATACATCTCCATTGAATTTTCACAACACACTCTCACTTTTCTACCCTTCATTTTTTTCCAGGATACGTCTCTGTGAAGTATCTAATAAGTATCTGTGTGTATCTGTCGAGTATCTTATAAGTATCCGATAAAATATATATTTTAAATTAAACTAATTAATTCCGATACTCTGTGGGTACGTATCCGAGAGTATCCGTGGAGTATCGGTATCCGATACGTATCTGATATGGGTACGTCTCCATTTTGGAGTATCCGGGCTTCGTAGAGCGTGACATAATGGCTGAATGATTAAGATGAGAATGATAGTGGAAGATGACATTGACACATCAACGGGCATAAATATTGACAATCGCACTTTTAAAAGACTTGCTAGTAATAATATTGCTAATCAACGATTTAATGTTTAATTTGGTCACAACAACTAATTTGACAAAAGACAAAGCGTGTATTAAGTTGTACTACCTTTTGCTCCTTATCCTAACTCCATTTTCACCATACTATGAAGAAACATTCTTTTTCATGGAGCTTTGAAATGAGGGTCTAACGTAACAATACACATATATATAATGTAAAGGCTTGGACTCAATAAATTTAAGCATGCAAAAAAAATCAATTTCTTAAAATACATTAATTATTGCTTCTGATCACTCAATTTTTTATTTTTGTTATAAAAGGATCACTTCTTTCAGCTAGAAAATAAATTGACCCAAAGATAACTAAAAGAGTATCATAATTAATTACGTAATCGAGTGATTGAGCTCAAATGATTAATGAGATGCATTTTAGGATAACTTGAATTCGATTCTAAGGTATAAACTGCTTGGGGAAAGGTCTGTGTGAGAGACAAGGGGATGATCATTGTCTCTGTCCTCAAACTATTCACCGGGAATTTTTTTTCCACATCTCCAATCCCGCAAATAAAATTCTCCACACTCAGGTTTTAAAATAAGATTGTCCACACTCTAATCCTCGCTTATACAATTACAAATTGACATCTCTAAATAGGTCTAGGGTACTTTCTTAGTTAATAACTTGGACCTAGCTCTAATAATTTAAATTTTTTAAAGTATATTAACATCACTAATTCACCATCCTTAATCCGTCACCTAGCTATTTCATCCGATGAGAGGAAAAATATTTAAAAGAGTGTTACAATGGGAAGGTAAAAAACTTTAGTTACAAGTATATTGTGCACACTCATTTAAACATGAAAAACAATCATTTGACTAAACTTTTTTTTCTTTCTAAAACCATCACACTTCTAGAGGTCTATTCATATCTAGATTATGGTCACTAGCTACTAACTACAGCAAAATATCAATATACATTGAAACAACAAAAAAGAAATATCAAAGACAATAAAATATTTGAAGTTCATTATTATTTTATGGCTAAAACTTATTCTACATTCACATTGTTCATTTCTGGCAAACAGAGGAAGCCACCAAAGATTATACAAAAGAGAAAATAAAAGGTTGCATTTCAATTGGAGTATAACAATGTATGAAAGTACAGTGTAGTAATATATTACAATAATGTTCCAAAAGTAGAAAATTTGGTGAAATTGAAAACAACCCATGATTTTAATCCCAAAGTGGTAACAAAAAATCATCAGAAAAAGTTGCATAGAATTCAATTCCTTCAAACTCAATTAACGGAGAAGGATTATGATAAACCCAAGTACTATCAACTGAGTCATCTTCACCTTCTTCGTTAATTTTAGGAAGTTCAACAATTTGACTAAGTTCTTCAACAGACTCAGATTCAGAACAACTTGTCACGTGCATGACAGGGTCATCAAAGTCAACCATAGCAGCTGCAGCGGTTGCTGCGGCTTGAATGTCACGTGGTGCTGATGTTGCTGGTCTTGGAAGCATGTTTGATAAATGAGGAAAATTGAGAATTGCGGTTTTTCCTTTGATGGTTAAAGCTGCTACATCGTGTGCTCTAGCTGCCATTTCTGGTGTTGAAAATGTTCCTAGCCAGATTCTTGATTTTTTGCGTGGTTCGCGGATTTCAGATACCCATTTTCCCCAGTTTCGCTTTCTTACTCCGTGGTAGGTTGGATGTTTGTTGTTGTTGTCGTCGTTGTTGTCTCTAGGCCTTTTGGGCCGTGTTGGACTTTGTTTCTGAATGGAATGTGTTGGTGGTGATTCTTGTGAAGATGAGGAAGAGGTGTAGGAGTTGGAGGTTGTTGTTGTTGTTGTTTGTGTCATTGTTGTGAGTGAGTTGTTATTATGATTGATAGAGTTGGAATGAGAATGTTTATGGAAGAGAATGTAGTAGGGAGTGCAAATAGAGAAGAATTAGAGTAGGGACTAGTAGGGAGAGAAAAATACAAAGAAAAAGAAAGTAGAGAGGATTGACAGGACAAGTGCCAAATGGCTAGTCTTTTTGTAGTGAAGGAAAAGCTCCCTCTTAAAGCGACCCTTGACCTACCAAATAATATTGTTCTACCTTAACAATTCAATATTTTCAAGATTTTTTGTTTTTAACTTTTTGAGATGCAAAATTCTCTTTGTTAGGGATTTTTTATTTATGTAAATACTAGAATCTCCATTTCAAATTAGTTTTCCTTTTATGTAGCATTTTCCTTTTTGTTATAACTAGTATTTAGTTTTAGTGTTTCAATTTAGTTGAGTAAAGAAATTAGTATTGACTTATATTTTGTAATTTTGACACAAAATTAATAGTATGTGCACGTCAATTTTATTTTTTTATTCCCTAAAAAAAAAAATTATGTCAAGTAGTCTAGTAACTAAAATTCAGTTTTTAAGGTGAATAAGTGGGTGTTCGAAGTTCGAACATCGACCCTTGCATATAAGAATGTATTGTCTCTGCCAACTAATGCTTGTGTATCAATTTTAAACAACTACATATCTTTTTTAGGCAATATTTCTATTATTTATGACAATGTTAATACTTGAAATAGTTAAAAAATAAATCTAATAAAATTATTCCACTCATAAATTTAGTTAGTAGTTTCTTAATTTTTGGGAAAAACTTGAATAATTTCAAATGGAGGGAGCAGTGAGCTAGAAAAATTGTGATTGATTAAGTAACGATCATTTTTTTTTTACTAAAGGTGACGATAAATTAAAAGTTGCTTTTAAATTATTTTTATATGAGTTTCATCGTGTTCTGTAGATAGATCTATAAAATGATTTGACTAAACATTTTTTTCACATGGTTTACACTATTCAAAGCATGTTTGGGGCAAAGGCTACGGTAGGCAAGTAAAACATGTCTCCTATGGTACATAAGTGTATTTTTATTGAGCTTATGCTAAAATTGGTTGTACATAATTTTCTTTTCACAAATTTTTATTTTATTTTATATTTTGCCAAAAGTAATTCAAAATAATTGGTTTTAGGCTTACTAGGTCATTTGGTCCCCTAATTAATTTCCCGTTTTCATTTTGGTCCCATAATTAATAAAATCCATGTTTCGGTCCCTTAAGTTAATCTCCGTTTGTCAAAAAAATCCACCTCAGTTAAGTTTAACCTCAAATGTCTATGGTGGACCAACATTGTAGGTGGTCCACCATAGACCTTATTAATTTTTTTAATTTAAACCATTTGATATTTTTTAAGAGAATGCTACCATTGGATTATGCAAGTCTACTTTATCTTATAGTGAACCAACAACACCTAATTGTATTTCTTTTTCTTCATCTTCTTCTTTTCCACTCATGAACAAAAATTTCCAGAATAAAAAATCATGAACAGTAACGTTTTCCTTCTTCCTTCCCCTTCTCCTTCTTCCTTCTTCCTTAAATTCCATAAGTGAATCCGAAACCCTTCTACTTCTTCCAAGAAAAATCAATGAACCGAAATGTACCCAATTTGATTTGCAAACCCATAAATTCCATAAGTGTTTGAAAAAGCCCAAAAATTGAATCTGAAAACAACCAAGAAAAATCACGAACACGAACACTGTAGCAGAACCCGAAATGTACTTTCTTGCTTCTCCCTTGACATGAAAAAAGGTTCTTTTTTCATCTTTTTCTATTAAAAAGCCCCTTTTTCAATTCTCAGTTCCATTTGTTTTTTTCTCTAATTACTACACCACAATTATAACCAACAACAACAATTCTTTAACTCAAAATAAATCCTTAAATCCAGGTTCGAATTAGATTCGATTATTGCATGTTGAGTTTTAATGAAGATATATAGATCTTGTTCATGGATAAATTGGTGATGGAACCCAGATCCAAATTCTTCTTTCTTCTTTGGTTATGATGAGATTATGTGTTGTTGATTTTGACTTGATGAAATTATGAATTTGTACGTTAAAGATTAAGTAATTTTGAGATTTACGGGTTTTGTAAGTAGAAGAGATGAAAATTGAAAAAAGAATTTGATTTTTTAATATCTTTTATTTTTCTGGATTTGAAACAAAACATCAACAAAATCTATAATTTTTTTTTTGAGAGCACGTTAGCAGGAGGTTAGGAAGAAAGGAAGTAGCTGGGGAAAAATTAAAATTGGTTGAAGGAGGAGTGATGAGGTGCAGAAGATGCACCGTATTATGATGAAGAAGCAATTAATTTGAGTGAGAAGAAGGCTATGGTGCAACCAGTTGTAGAATAAACTAAGTGAAATTTTACAATCTAACCATTGTTAAAACTTATGTACCGTAGGAGACTTCATGCACTTATGCATGCTAGAGGGCGCCCATGTTTGGTTCATAGTTTTGAAAGATTCAAAGTTCAACACCATGTTTTGTGAAATGTAATTTAGGAGCCATCTCACTAGAAAACTAAGTGTATATTTACTTTACATGAGTTGAAAAATTGCAATCAAAATATAGTGTAAAATAAACATGTTGTCTGTAAAATATTTATTTTGACGAGTAGTGAATCATGTAGTAGACCAGTTGTAGAAGTTATATAGTTTCTATGCTAGTAGGATGAACCAGAAGAATGAGTATCTTTTGGGACATAAGGCCCCACATAAAATAAAAATTATTGAAGCTCCAACGTTCATATATAACATTATTTATGTGTAAAGCCTCATAAGTCCACGTAGTTTCATTTTTCTTGTGCCCGTTGCGATTAAATTGTCAGTTGTGTTGTCCAAACGCAACCTCACTCGTTAAAGAAAATTCACAACTATTTTGCACTCTCCACTTTTCACTTTTTTTTTTTGGTAAATCGGTGTATCCGCTTAATTGTGGTGACTAATTCTTTTAAGGTAATTAAAATTCAACAATGTTTTTTATCTTTCATATGAACCGACGAGAGATCAGACATAAAATTAGTGTATAGTGTATACCTTTTTTTTGGTAAATTAGTAGATTTATGCGGGTAATTATGAAAACTAATTATCTTAGGTAATTCTCTCTAAAAAAAATCTCTTAGGTAATTGAGATCTAATATATCTTTTTTATCTTTCATATTGACTGAGTATTGATCAAACATTTGAGTAAATGGTTGAGGGACTTAAGTATTTTTTTTGTGTTGCACCATGTTGGTCTTTCACCACCTATATATTGACAAATTCTAAAGATTATATACTACACGATTGCCCTTTTTATTTTCCATTTTCTCATCTTTGTTTCTTAGTTCCTAGCTAGTTTTTCTATTTTCTTTTCGTCTATATCATTTTAATTCATGGACAGTGAGTTGAGATAACAAGTCCGTGTAAGTAAAATTATTATGTTATAAGCATCCTTTTGTGAGAAAAAAGATGGAACATATCTACCATAGGCTACACTAGGATTTTGTATGTTTAAATGCTTCATTAAGTATTGTCTCAATCGTTTTTTCTAATTAAAGAGAAAGAAACAACTCTACCATATGCATGCTTAATTGACTTGTGTGACACCTACACAATCATTCCTCGAATATTGTGACAAATGCTTCAAGCTTGGGAGAGTAGCACTTGCACATTTTTAGCAACGACACTCAATGGAGATCGACTCCCTCTAATACATTTTTTACCCATTCATAGAGTCAGCACATCCTTGACAATTTGATCAGTATTAGACGGTCTATATTTTAATATAATTTGATTTTTAAAGATAGAAAAATTCTGACCTTAAAATATGAAATGTTAGATCTTGATTAAAATCACGGATGTGGTGACTACGAAAATGCATCAATTTGTACCATAGGAAACAATCTTGGTTCAACTTAATGTATGTTTGGTTTCACAATAAAAATAGTTAAAAATGGAGTGAATAGGCAATTACCCCTCTGAAATTGTAATTTTCGTCAAAAACCCCCAGATTTTAACAAAACTTCAATTACCTCCCAAAATTGCAACTTTAGTCAATTTGCCTCCTCCGTTAAATTCCTCTGTTAGTCAACATGACGTGACATTTGACTATCTACGTGGCAGTGTCATGTGTCTGACGTGTCATGTCATGTCACAGGTGGTAATAAAATTCAACTGGATTTTTTTTACGGTTATGAGCAAATACCCCCCTGAAATTGATAATAATCAAGCAAATTGATCCCTATGACAAAAAATATATTTTCCTGCTCCCTATGACATGCATCAATAGTGAATCCTTATTTGTTGGCCCTTGCACAGTAGTAAATATTTATTTCTACCCTATGAGGTCAAAATGGTTATGATGATAAAGGTTATGCTAGAAGTATAAAGCAACAAATACACTAGTATAAGTTTTGGAGGGTTAGGTCTATATTTTAATATATATTTGAGATTTAAAAAAATTAAAAGAATACCATAATATAAGATCATATAACAACTCAATCACTTTTCATTCTTTTTTAGAAACATTTTATATCTTGCTTAATTTAGAAAAGAAAAACAAGGCTTCCCTCCAAAATCACCCTCCCAAACAAACACTAACTCACACCAGGTATTAAAGCTTAAAGTATTAAAGCTAACCATTAATTGTTTTTCTTTAATATCTTTTGAGTCAAGGATAAGAAAAAAATATATAAAAATTTTCAAGTTCAGGGGGCATGTTGCACATAAGTGCAAAATTTCAAGGCATTTTGCACATAAGTGCAAAATTTCAAGGGGTATTTGTACATAACTATAAAATAAAAATTCATATTTTTTTTTCAAAAAAAAATTGAATTTTTTTTACCGCATGTGACGTGGCAGTGCCACGTTGACAGTCAAATGTCACGTCATGTTGACTAACATAGAAATTTGACGGGGACAAATTGATTAACGTTATGCAATTTCTGGAGGTAATTGAAGTTTTGTTGAAGTCAATGAGATTTTTTACGAAAGTTACAATTTTAGGAGGTAAATGTCTATTCACTCGTTAAAAATGATTTCAGACATATAAAATGAATTTTGATATGTTTAGGTAATGATGGTTGAAATTGATTTTTATCTATAAATAATCGACTCACTTTTTTATAAATGTATCCCAGTATAAATTATTTCACATTCATTTCAATTTTTAATTAAATTAAATTTTACAATTCATCCCTAATTAGTTTTTATAAACCGCACAACCAGCCACACATTTAAAATTACAAATAATTAATTTGGAGATTCTTACCATTGAGGTTAAAAACTTTTTTTGAACGGAACCAATTGGAGTGTTTAGTTAGTGAATAATATATAAAGAATATTCTCCTTTAGTAAACTCTGCAAGGTAATGCTAGCACTGACGCAAACAGTATAAGTAAATAAAGTCAGCTCTGTTCATAATCTCAATTGGCTCGTGGAATGAAAGTCTTATTATTTTAGCAAATTGCACTGGCAACTATTAATTTTTTAAAGATTTGGGGGTATGAAATATTACTAATGTAATGTCGAAAAAAATAATATATCATCATTCTCATTTGTCTCATACACGGGGTCATCATAGCACGTCACAAACACAAAAAGAATCGGACAAAACAAAACACACGAAATTAATTAAGATTAGAGCAGTTGGTTAATTAACACATTATTTTTGTGGTGCAGCACAATTCGATATTGATATGATTTAGAAATGATGGTGGTGGGTAATACAAGAGTCAAGAAACTTTTTTCTTTTTTATTTTGTGTTAAATTCGTTGTAGACGTTTATTGAAACAATAATGGATCTTGTTACTTGAGTACTAGTCTTTTTTTATGTATTGATTGTTGTTGGTTTTCATTATTTTATGGTACATTAGTATTAGCATTGCTTTATGATAAATTTAGAGAATTTATCGGCACAACCCCGGGTTCTTTGCTGAACTCACATTCTTTTATATAAAATGACTCCGCTATTGTCTTCATCACATGGTCATTAAAATTGAGTTAGTAGTTAACTTAAACAAGAGATATTTCGATTAAACTAAAGAGTAATGACACATTATTAAGAGTAATTTTCTATAAATACTAAAATACAACATCAAATAAAAAATCTTTCGACACACTTACATAAAAAAAAAAATTAAAAGAGAATCAAATTAAGTGATGTTAATTTAGGGCATAATTGTTTTTGTTATAATTTTTTTCATTTTATGTGAGTGTGCCCTGTTTTGATTTAGAGTTGTGATGATAGAAGACTTGCTCCATTATTAAGCTTTGAGTTTAAAACTATCACATGAAGTGATGCTCAAATAACTGTTTTTTTTATGTACTGCATTTTAGCTTGCCCGCGAGGGAAGTAACTATGTATTGGTCCAAATACGTACAAAATTACCGAATAAAGGAATCATGATCAAGGTATCGGTCATAGTCATAGCTATTAAAAAACACTATATATTCGGAATTTGGTCTTTTTTTTTAGGAGATTCGGAATTTGGTCTTCTTAAAATAATTAGATATGGAAATATGGTCTTGATATGAATCCTTTTAATAAGAAGCTATTAATTTCCACAATTACGATCAACATGATAAAGATTCTATCCTCTCTAGTAGTTAAATTTTTTTAGTAGAATATTCTTCGACAGTTACATTCTACTTTTTTTAGCAAAAGAAAAGTTAGTTCAATTCATTCAAAATATAACGAATACAAAGCAGACGGTACATCATGCAAAATATGGAGACTAATGTGAGATAAGAATGCTCTAGCAATACTATGAGCAATCATGTTTGCTTGTTTTCGAACATATGACACTACATAATCGTTTTTATTAAGTAAAAGACTTCTATATTGAGATACAAGGTCACCAAACTCGTTTAGAGGATTGTTGTTGGTGGCGAGCACATCAGATAAAGTTTTGAAATCATTGTCGATCAAAACAACATGCAGGGCCGGCCCTTAGGGGGTGCAAACAGCTCTATAGAGCTGGGCCTCCAAAATTGGAGGCCCAAAATATTTTTTTTTTATATTTTCATGCATCTAAAATCTTAATATATATCAATAAAGCGAAACAATATCAAAGTGGATTGCATAGCCTAGTGGTTGTGGTGAGCGCTGATGTTGCCATGGACCTGGGTTCAACACCCAGGATTCATATTTTTTGTTTTAAATTATATTCTTTTCCCATTTTCACTAAAAAAAAGATTTTTTTTTACAAAAAGAGTGAATTACTTGATTGATTGGTATTATGTATAGATTACAATAATTTGTAACAAATTAGGAGTGTTCTTTTCAAAACAAATTAGGAGTGTTTTCAAATTAAATAATATCAATTTTTCACTTGATCGTTTACTCACTTTATATGAGTCATATTTTTTAAAATACCTTTCAAATTTTTTGTTTTAAATTATTTTCATTTCCTAGCATCAGAGGACCTTGATTTCGGTCTTATTTATCATATGAGCCTCATTTGTCCTCAATACAATATCTTTTGTCTTCAATTCAGTCAAACTGTCATCAATTTATTGGACTAAATAAAAAGACAAATATAACATTTTTTTGTTTTATTTTTGTTAGAGTACATCTTATAACTTTTGACTCATACTTGTTGTATAAAATCGCAAAGTTCTAACAACAAACATTATAATTATTTCCTTAAAAAAATCATTATAAACTTTTTCTGCCCATACTCATCTTATCAACCTTCGTATCATTATAAGAAGATATTCGTTTGAAGTTGTATTTTTATATTATTGATTAGAATATGGATTTTTTGTGTTGGTTATAAAGATGACCACTTTTTATATTTACATATGTTATTTTTAATTTAAATAGAAGATTGTTCTTTTAAAAAAATTGTGTTTTCATTTTATTAAGGGCCTATTTTAATATGAGAGCCGGGCCTCCAATTTCATAGGAACGGCCCTGACAACATGCATTCTATTTGATATGACCACTTTGATAGCTTCTAGTAAGCATATAGTTTCAGCTTCTAAAAAGATGGCAGAAGAGAGAATAATCTGGTTTGTCAAATAAACATAGGTTGGTATCGAAAACACATACCTTACCCCATAATAGAATTATTGTTGAAAAGTTGCATCTACATTACACTAGAGAACGTATAAGCATACCTAATACTACAATTATAATTCACCATTAATTTTTATATCAATTACGTATATACGTGATCTTCTCGGTCCCTCTTTAAGATATCTCACAAATAAAAAATTCAGATGTAAAGCTCAAATGGAAATCTGAAATTACTTTTACCAATTATTATCCCCTTCAATCAAAATGTTATCACTTCAATATTATTTATAAATTTAAATGTAACATTTTATTGAAATACTTTTTTCTGCTTACCTGCATAATCTAGATGGAAAGAAGCTCGTTAAATCAATACTACTTTGATCTTAAATATATGTAAAAATTAGTATAAAAAATATGTATTTGAGCTAAAATATTTCAAATTTCTTTGATAACTTTTGTTTATATTTGAAACCGAAATGAGTACTATAGTCTAACTACAAATTGTTCCAATATAATGTTAGTGAATAGTGATCAAATTCGAGTACTAACAAAATCTCTCATTTTACCTCTACCCAATCTGATACATATATTTTTTGGGATTATATAGTTGTGAATTTCATTTATAATCTAGCAAATTTTCTAAGACTGCATAAAGTTGCTAACTTTTGCGCATATAAAAATGTTGAACATTGTTTTTTCCACTTCATACAAAGTTAAAAAACACCAGTATTTTACGTTTTTAACCTCATCGGCAGGATCCGGCGGCAATTAACTGCCGATGGGAAGGAAATCAGCGGCAGTTAGCTGCCGTTGCCATGTTTTGCCTATATTTTCCAAAACTTTACATTTTTTCATCTTATTGTGAACAAAAACGATAAAATGAGTGAACAAAAACGATAAAATGACATGCGATTAAAGTGAAAAAGCTAAAAAAAAATGACAGCTAATTTTTTAACTTAAAAACTGTTTTTAATTTTTTTAAAAACAGATTTAATTTTAACAAAAACTAATTCTAACATAGTTTTAATTTAAAAAATAAACTGATTTTAAAAAATCAGTTTTTATAAATTATTTTAATTTAAAAACAGTTTTCAATTTATTAAAAAAACAGCTTTATTTTTTTTATAAAAAAATTGTTTTCCAACAATAAACGTTTTTAGTATATTATTTTTTATGAGGTCTTTTTATTAAAAAAAACAGTTTTTTAAATTAAAAAAAAAATTATTTTTTAAAAAATAGCAGATTTATGACTAGACAATGTGGTTGTGAATGTGTTGTTAGTTATGAATTGATAGTTATCAATGGTTGTCTTCGTGTGAGGAAAGAGGCAAGTTTCAAGGTGTATACATCAATTTTCTTTTGCTTTTTCTCACACGAAGACAACCATTGATAACAGTTTTTTTATAAAAAAAAAATAAAGTTGTTTTTTTAATAAATTGAAAACTGTTTTTAAATTAAAACAATTTATAAAAACTGATTTTTTAAAATCAGTTTTTTTTAATTAAAACTATGTTAGAATTAGTTTTTGTTAAAATTAAATCTGTTTTTAAAAAAATTAAAAATAGTTTTTAAGTCAAAAAATTAGCTGTCATTTTTTTTTATCTTTTTCACTTTAATCGCATATCATTTTATCGTTTTTGTTCACTCATTTTATCATTTTTGTTTACAATAAGATGAAAAAATGTGAAGTTTTGGAAAATATAGGCAAAACATGGCAACGACAGCTAACTGCCGCTGGTTTCCTTCCCATCGGCAGTTAACTACCGCCGGATCCTTCTCATCGGCAGTTAACTGCCGATGGGTTAAAAACGTAAAATACTGGTGTGTTTTAGCTTTATATAAAGTGGGAAAAGCAATTTTCAAAAATGTTGTGTACTGATTCATGCATGATGGGTCCAATCCAACATCTTCCCACTACTACCTATACCTCGGGCCCAAACAACAAATGAAAGCCAATGTGTCTGGTCCCTTTAACAAGTCTTTCTCAACACAGAAGACAACCACTTAATTCCGATGCTTAGAAAACAATGCATATCATGCACAAAACGCTCAAGGACAAACATTATATAACTAAAATCTTACAACGTGATAAATCAACGTTTGAAAGTTAATTAGAAGAGATAACTACATTTTAGTATTTAACTTGTCTAGAATAGAATTATCTTCGATGATGGAGGGAATTTATGAAAAACCAAAAATAGCACAAGGTGATGAAAAACCTTTCTTTTGAGATTTTTTTTCCGTAGCTTAGTGGATGATGTGAACCTTGCTTCAAATTATTGATATTAGATTGTAGCTTAGCAACACAAGTACGGTCAGATTTGGAGAACCGTTCTTTAAATCCAGTCCAAACATCAAGAACATTCTCAATGAAAACAATTGATTGTGCAATTTGAGGACTCACCGGATTAGCAATCCAAGAGTGAATCAAGTTATTGCATCGTTCCCAAGCCTGGCGATTTGGATCAAGAAGTGCAGAAACTGGAATGCTTCCATCAACGAACTGAAACTTGTTCTTACCACCTAAAGCACGACGCATCGCTCGAGCCCAAGCAAGAAAGTTGTTTCCATCCAAAAGCGGTGTAACCGTAACATAATTAGGTCCATCAATCACTAGGGTGAACGTACTATTCTGAAGCAGTACTTTGTGAAGGATTTGCGACCGTTGTTTCATTGTTGGTATTGGTAGAAACAGTATTGTTGCGCGCCATGGAAGAACGAAGAATGCTTCAAGGTAGATGATGAAGACGAAAAGGAAATTGCAAGAAACACAAATGTGTAAATTGGAGAGAAAAAGAAGAATCGAAAGAAAGAAATGCAGAATTGAACAGAGCATCAAAGAGATTCTACAAGAATCTACATAGAAAATGAGGGAAAAATCGGAAGCGTGAGCCAATTCACGAAAGGCTCATGATACCATGTGAAGAGATCAAATTCAAAGAAAAATGAACAAAGAAATATCATATATTGAAATGAATGATCTAACTTTACAAGATTCTATATATACAAGTGATGTAAAACTGGATAACTTGGAGAACAAGTTGCCCGTTATAACTAACTTTGTACTAGCTTATTTATGTATAACTAACTCAATTCTATGATCTATAAATTATATGATCTGTGACTTATAACTTATTGATGATTGGTAGTAACCGATTGTAGACTAGATGAAGTAGTATCCTCTAATAGTTGGAAATTGACCTCTTAAGGTGAATAAACAGGATGTCTAGGGTTCAAACACCGACTCATGCATATATCATGCAATGTTCCTACTAATTGAGGTAAGCTCGTTGGGACTTCTTTTGAGAATCTTATGAATAAATCTATTCATATCTTAAAAAAAATATCTAAATCTATTCATTTCTTAAAAAAAATCTAAATCTATTCATTATACTACCACCCCCTTACTTGAAAGTTGAAACAAAGGTAGTTTAGTTTGGTATTATTATTATTTAGGCTAAAATATTAAAAAGGTCCCTGCAAATATGTCTTATTTGGCTTTTGGTCCTTGTAAAAAAAATTGTTTTTCGTCCTTGCAAAATATTTTGTTTTTTAAAAGTCTCTGGGCCCACTGAAGTTGTTAGGTGGCACTCTGATGCTGACGTGGCGCATGCTGACTGTGCATAAGTGCTGACGTGGCAGCATGCTGATTGTGCATAAGGGCCCACATGGCACTCTGATGCTGGCGTGGCGCATGCCACGTGGCACTTAGGCACGGTCAGTGTAACACCCCGTTTTCCCAACTTGAAAATTTCATTTAAAATAAATCAGAGTTTCAACCTTGACGGGATGTCGCACTTCGTTTACAATTTATAAATAGGATAATTTGCTATTTATTTCAAAACAGACTTTTCAATAACGTCAAAACCATCGCAGCGGAAATTCAACTTCATAATTAAATCTAAACATCATTAGGCACAAGGCCACATCAAAAACAACGTAGTTTAAAACTCCACTAAATGTGGTTCAACATCAGTTTGAAATTAAAATACATAGCACATGAATTCATCAAAAAGTTTTCCATCCCGTTACATATCAGAGCGACTCCTAATGACACGAGGAATCAACTCACTTCAGCGATTACTCCTGGTTATCTGCACGTTACCCACGTAGAGGCAACATTCAAACAGAAGGGGTGAGATTCACATTCAATAAACATAAGTACATAATTCATAAAGATGAATTTAACATTTCACATAAACATCATCAAACAACACCATCAGATTTTATACATACATCACACATACACATCATAATCTCACCTCTCAATGCAACATCAAATACAATAACATCGACCGACTCAACAATGCAACATCACTGACTCAAGTATGCAACATGCATGTGGTACCAATTCATCGCAAAATATGTCATAATAGGACATGTCGGGCATACACCCCCATCGTAAATGTCATATAGACATGTCGGGCATACACCCCCATCACTTAATTCATAATGTCATAATAGACATGTCGGGCATACACCCCCATCACTTAATGCATATGTACTGGACTCGACAATGCAACATTTACAACAAATACAACGTCAACAACAACTTCATTATCATATACATCATCATCGTTATCATCATCATCGTTTAACATCATCATCGTTTAACATCGTATTCAAACATCAACAATTCATCATACACTTTTGTAAAACCATAACAAATTATACATAACATATTTCCATGTCGAACCAAGGATACTAGAAAGATATCACAATTATCAACAACTTTCATGTTTATACCAAAGACCAATTTAAAACAGAGACGTGTGAAAAAGACTCAAAAACATGAAACAGAGAATGCTGTCACCGTACAATTTCCCTAAGACCTCCTTGGAGTATTTTCATCATAACTCAAAAACTAAAAGTCATTTTTACGTCAAACAAAAGCCACTGGAAAGCTAACAAAATTATCTAAAACCTTCATGTTTACACCCAAGGCCAATTCTGTACCGATCAATACCAGTTTTCGTTTCAAATTCGGAAAAGTTGTGCAGAAAGTCCATAAAAATTCACTGTGACCTACGTGCAGTAATTTGACCATAACTCAAGTTCTATAAATCGTTTTGACGTCAGACCAACGGCATTAGAAAACTAACATCCATACCTACAACTTTTGTGTTTACACCTAAGACCAATTCTGTACCGATCAATACCAGTTTTTATTTCAAAATTCGGGGCAGAGATAAGAAAACTCAGGAAAAGCAACTTTAACATCAAAATCATCCAACAACTCATTCATCTGACACATGTTTATGAACATTCAAAACTTCATCAATTTATGCATAAGCATGGCACCAATCAGTAACAACACCATAGAATCACAACAAAATCACATCTCAACATAGAAATCATCAATTTAACATTCCATCATTAGTTTATCATAATCAAACAACCCTAATTCCCAAATTCACCAACATCAACATGTTAAATCAAAATTTAGGGATTATGAAACTTAGATTTATAGAAGCTAGTCCCACCCTTACCTTGTTATGAAGAAATCGCCCCCTTCAGCTTTTCCTCTTCTCAAGTTCTTCACCTTCTTCCTTGGCTCTGCTTCTCCTCTTTTCTCTTCTCTGTTTCACGTGAAAACACAACAACTGAAACCTCTTCACGCGTATACCTCTTTTTCTATTCCACTTCCCTCTTTCTTAATTTCCCATAATGCCCTTAATGCCATTTTAATTCTATTTAATCTATTAAATTATATTAATTCATTATAATTCAATAAAATAATAAAATTAAATTCTAGGCGTTACAACTCTCCCCAACTTATAAAATTTTCGTCCTCGAAAATGTACCTCATGCAAATAACTCTGGATAAGACTCCAACATCTTGCTTTCCAGCTCCCACGTCAAGCTTTCACCAGTTGGTCCTCCCCAAACAACTTTCACGAGAGGAATCTCTTTGCCCCTCAACTTCTTCATCTCACGGCCTTCAATCCTCAGTGGTAATGTCTCCACCGTAAGATTGTCTCTAACCTGCACATCATCTCTCGGAATCACATGAGAGGGATCTGCAACATACATCCGAAGTTGCGACACGTGAAACACATCATGCAAATTTGAAAGATGCGGTGGTAATCCCACTCTATAAGCAACTGTTCCTATCCTTTCGGATATCTGATAAGGACCAATGAACTTCGGAGTCAGCTTCTTCGATTTCAATGCACGTCCAACACCAGTCATCGGAGTGACTCTCAAAAACACATGATCACCTTCTTGGAACTCAAGGTCTTTTCTTCGCTTATCATGATAACTTTTCTGCCGACTCTGCGATGCTTTCATCTTCTCCTGTATCAATTTGACCTTCTCAGTAGTTTGCTGAATAATTTCTGGTCCCACAATTGCACTCTCACCAGCCTCGAACCAACACAAAGGAGTTCTGCACCTCCTACCATACAATGCCTCAAAAGGTGCCATTCCAATACTAGAATGGTAACTGTTGTTATAAGTGAACTCTATCAACGGTAGATGACTATCCCAAGCTCCACCCTGCTCAAGAACACATATTCTCAACAAATCTTCGAGTGATTGAATCGTCCTTTCCGACTGACCATCTGTTTGCGGATGATAAGCCGAGCTCAACCTCAATTTAGAACCCAATGCTTCCTGCAAACTCTTCCAAAATCTAGAAGTAAATCTTGGATCTCTGTCTGACACAATACTCGACGGAACACCATGCAACTTCACAATCTCTCGAATGTAAATCTCTGCCAACTGCGACACAGGATAACTAATATTTATCGGAAGGAAATGCGCAGACTTCGTCAACCTATCCACAATCACCCAAATTGAATCATGTCCTCTCTGAGTATTCGGCAAACTCGTCACAAAATCCATGGATATACTATCCCACTTCCACTCTGGCACATCCAACGGTGTCAACAACCCAGCAGGTTTCTGATGCTCAACCTTCGACTTCTGACAAGTCAAACATGAATACACAAATTGAGCCACATCTCGCTTCAAACCAGACCACCAAAACAGCTTCTTCAAATCATGATACATTTTTGTAGCTCCCGGATGAATACTCAAGCTACTTCTGTGACTTTCCTCAAGAATCATCTTCTTCATCTCATCGTTATCAGGTATACAAATTCTGCCTCTAAACCTCAACACTCCTTGATCATCAATTTTGAAATCACTACCCTCAACCTCATTCATCAAATCCACCAACTTCACATCTACTTTCTGAGCTTCTCTGATATAACTCAAAAATTCATTGTTAATCTTCAACATACCCAACTTCACACTCCGAGGTGCCAATTCACAAACCAAACTCATATCTCTGAATTGTTCAAGCAACTCAAACTCTTTAACCATCATAGCAGACATATGCAAGGTTTTCCTGCTCAAAGCATCAGCAACAACGTTAGCTTTACCTGGATGATAATTCAGTCCAAAATCATAATCCTTCAACAGTTCAAGCCATCTTCGCTGCCTCATATTTAGCTCCTTCTGATCAAATAGATACTTCAAACTTTTATGATCACTAAACACCTCAAATCTTGAACCATATAAATAGTGTCTCCAAATCTTCAGCACAAATACCACTGCGGCCAACTCAAGATCATGCGTAGGATAGTTCCGTTCATGAATTCTCAACTGTCTTGATGCATAAGCCACTACTTTACCATCTTGCATAAGCACACCACCTAATCCCAACTTGGACGCGTCACAATACACCACAAAAGGCTCATCTGGCTTCGGCAAAATCAAGATTGGAGCCGTCGTCAAACGCTGCTTCAATTCATTAAAACTGGTTTCACAATGAACATCCCACACAAAAGCTTTACCTTTACAAGTCAACTGCGTCAACGGAAGTGCAATCCTCGAAAATCCTTCTATAAATCTGCGATAATATCCAGCCAAACCAAGGAAACTTCTAATCTCAGTCACCGACTTAGGGGTCTCCCATTGTGATACTGCTTCCACTTTAGATGGGTCAACCGCAATACCACTACCTGAAATAATGTGGCCAAGAAAACTCACCTCTTTCAACCAAAATTCACACTTTGATAACTTGGCATACAGCTTCTTCTCTTTCAACACTTGCAACACAATCTTCAAATGCTCCGCATGATCTTCCTCGGTCTTGGAGTATATCAAAATGTCATCTATAAAAACAACAACAAATTGATCCAAATAGTTATGAAAAATACGGTTCATATATTCCATAAATACTCCTGGCGCATTCGTAACACCGAACGGCATCACCGAATATTCATAATGTCCGTAACGTGTTCTAAAGGCCGTCTTCTGAACATCTTCATCCTTCACTTTAATCTGATGATAACCCGATCTCAAATCAATTTTGCTAAAAACACAAGCACCCACCAACTGGTCCATCAAATCATCAATCCTCGGGAGCGGATATCTATTCTTGATCGTCACTTTGTTCAGCTGCCGATAATCAACACACAACCTCATGCTGCCATCTTTCTTCTTAACCAACAACACAGGTGCTCCCCACGGTGAAACACTCGGCCTTACAAACTTCTTATCCAACAAGTCTTCCAATTGTTTCTTCAACTCTGCTAGCTCGGAAGCCGACATTCGGTAAGGTGCCATCGACACCGGCTTCGTACCCGGAACAAGATCAATTGAAAATTCAACTTCCCTCTCCGGCGGCACATCAGGAATCTCATCGGGAAAAACTTCTGGAAATTCACACACCACAGGCAACTTATCAATCTTCTCTTGATTCTCAATGGACAAAAATGCCATCAAGGAGAACATCTGGACTTCATCACATGCCATCTGCTTCAGCTGCTTAGTAGACAAAAGCTCAACTCCACTATCTTCTTCAACAGAAGAAAAACGCACCGACTTATTAAAACAGTTAATATGAACACGGTTATACTCCAACCAGTTCATACCAAGGATGACATCCATTCCACTCAAAGGTAAACAAACCAAATCAACTTCAAAATCTCGACCAAACATAGACAATGGACATCTCAGACACACTAGCGAAGTAGTCACCGAACCCATAGATGGAGTTTCGACAACCATTTCCCCATTCATACTAGATAACACAAGACCCAACTTAGATGCACAATCAGCAGCAATAAAACAATGAGTAGCACCAGTATCAATAATAGCAATTAAAGGAGTACCATTAATGAAACAAGTACCTCTGATCAAACGGTCTTCATTAGTTGTCTGGGCACCAGCTAGAGCAAACACCTTTCCACTATTCTGAGGCTTCTTGGGTTTCTTGCACTGAGTACTAGTATGACCTTCCTCATTACAGTTGAAACAGACAACGTCATTAAACTTACAATCTGAAACTACATGCCCTTTCTTGCCACAGCGGAAACATCTTTTCACTTCAACATTGCAAGTAGTACTCTTATGACCCTTCTCACCACATTGGTAGCAACAATCTCAGTCGGAGTTTCTTTCCTCTTGGGTCTCCTCTCATCATTCACCTTCTGCTTACCCTTATCAGCTGGAGCACTGTAAGGTTTAGGACGGTTCTGTTCATTCTTTCCCCTCCGCTCATTCATAATTTTGTAATGAGCTTTGGTGTCCTCTTCGTAAATCCTGCAGCTACTCACCAACTCAGAAAACCGACGGATCTTCTGGTAACCAATGGCCCGCTTAATCTCAGCACGCAGACCATTCTCAAACTTGATACACTTCGAAAACTCAGCTGTCTCAGGTGTATAATGCGGGTAAAATTTCGCCAGCTCCACAAATTTCGCAGCATACTCTGTCACCGTCATATCACCCTGCTTCAATTCAAGGAATTCGATCTCCTTCTTTCCACGGACATCCTCCGGAAAATACCTGTTCAGGAACTCTCTCCTAAACACATCCCAAGTCACCACCTCGCCCCCATTCGCAAGAATTGGTTGAAGGCTCACCCACCAATCATCAGCTTCTTCTGCCAACATGTGTGTGCCAAAGCGCACCATCTGAGCATCACTGCACGGCATGACTCGGAAAATTCTTTCCACCTCTTTTAGCCAAGTCTGTGCTCCATCAGGATCATACCTCCCTTTGAAAGTAGGCGGATGATTCTTCAGGAACATGTCCAGCATTCTCACTCCATCATTACCTCCAGCACCAGCATTCGGATGTTGCCCCACAGCTTGAGCAACGGCATGCAACGCAGCAGCAATAGCAGCACCTTGTCCTCTTCCAGCCATATTCTAAAATCTACACAGCAGACAACAATCAAACATCAACATCACAATGATAGTATTTAGCTATCACGCGACACAAGGGACTCAAGACTCATCTAATTAGTCGGACGGACCGACCTGCTCTGATACCAATTGTAACACCCCGTTTTCCCAACTTGAAAATTTCATTTAAAATAAATCAGAGTTTCAACCTTGACGGGATGTCGCACTTCGTTTACAATTTATAAATAGGATAATTTGCTATTTATTTCAAAACAGACTTTTCAATAACGTCAAAACCATCGCAGCGGAAATTCAACTTCATAATTAAATCTAAACATCATTAGGCACAAGGCCACATCAAAAACAACGTAGTTTAAAACTCCACTAAATGTGGTTCAACATCAGTTTGAAATTAAAATACATAGCACATGAATTCATCAAAAAGTTTCCCATCCCGTTACATATCAGAGCGACTCCTAATGACACGAGGAATCAACTCACTTCAGCGATTACTCCTGGTTATCTGCACGTTACCCACGTAGAGGCAACATTCAAACAGAAGGGGTGAGATTCACATTCAATAAACATAAGTACATAATTCATAAAGATGAATTTAACATTTCACATAAACATCATCAAACAACACCATCAGATTTTATACATACATCACACATACACATCATAATCTCACCTCTCAATGCAACATCAAATACAATAACATCGACCGACTCAACAATGCAACATCACTGACTCAAGTATGCAACATGCATGTGGTACCAATTCATCGCAAAATATGTCATAATAGGACATGTCGGGCATACACCCCCATCGTAAATGTCATATAGACATGTCGGGCATACACCCCCATCACTTAATTCATAATGTCATAATAGACATGTCGGGCATACACCCCCATCACTTAATGCATATGTACTGGACTCGACAATGCAACATTTACAACAAATACAACGTCAACAACAACTTCATTATCATATACATCATCATCGTTATCATCATCATCGTTTAACATCATCATCGTTTAACATCGTATTCAAACATCAACAATTCATCATACACTTTTGTAAAACCATAACAAATTATACATAACATATTTCCATGTCGAACCAAGGATACTAGAAAGATATCACAATTATCAACAACTTTCATGTTTATACCAAAGACCAATTTAAAACAGAGACGTGTGAAAAAGACTCAAAAACATGAAACAGAGAATGCTGTCACCGTACAATTTCCCTAAGACCTCCTTGGAGTATTTTCATCATAACTCAAAAACTAAAAGTCATTTTTACGTCAAACAAAAGCCACTGGAAAGCTAACAAAATTATCTAAAACCTTCATGTTTACACCCAAGGCCAATTCTGTACCGATCAATACCAGTTTTCGTTTCAAATTCGGAAAAGTTGTGCAGAAAGTCCATAAAAATTCACTGTGACCTACGTGCAGTAATTTGACCATAACTCAAGTTCTATAAATCGTTTTGACGTCAGACCAACGGCATTAGAAAACTAACATCCATACCTACAACTTTTGTGTTTACACCTAAGACCAATTCTGTACCGATCAATACCAGTTTTTATTTCAAAATTCGGGGCAGAGATAAGAAAACTCAGGAAAAGCAACTTTAACATCAAAATCATCCAACAACTCATTCATCTGACACATGTTTATGAACATTCAAAACTTCATCAATTTATGCATAAGCATGGCACCAATCAGTAACAACACCATAGAATCACAACAAAATCACATCTCAACATAGAAATCATCAATTTAACATTCCATCATTAGTTTATCATAATCAAACAACCCTAATTCCCAAATTCACCAACATCAACATGTTAAATCAAAATTTAGGGATTATGAAACTTAGATTTATAGAAGCTAGTCCCACCCTTACCTTGTTATGAAGAAATCGCCCCCTTCAGCTTTTCCTCTTCTCAAGTTCTTCACCTTCTTCCTTGGCTCTGCTTCTCCTCTTTTCTCTTCTCTGTTTCACGTGAAAACACAACAACTGAAACCTCTTCACGCGTATACCTCTTTTTCTATTCCACTTCCCTCTTTCTTAATTTCCCATAATGCCCTTAATGCCATTTTAATTCTATTTAATCTATTAAATTATATTAATTCATTATAATTCAATAAAATAATAAAATTAAATTCTAGGCGTTACAGTCAGCATGCTGTCATGTCAGCATCAGAGTGCCACCTGGCAACTTCAATGGGCCCAGGGACTATTTTAAAAAACAAAATATTTTGCAAGGACGAAAAACAAATTTTTTTTTACAAGGACCAAAAGTCAAATGAGGCATATTTGCAGGGACTTTTTTAATATTTTAGCCTTATTACTTATTTATTGAGAGGAGGTAGTTTGGTACTTATTTTAAAAAATAAAAATTTAAAATTATCCCAACGAGTCTAGTCTTATACAAGGACCATGTCTCAGGCCTAAATCATGGGCTTCATAAACGGACACTTCAATTTTATTTTTTGAGCCTATGTTTTACTAATTTCAAGCCAAAAATTATATAAAAAAAATTATACACTCATGAAAATAAAAATATATATATAATATGCACTAACAAATATTTTGATACTTCTTTTTTTAGGGGAAATATTTTTATACTTTTTTTTCTTTTAAAACTGTTGAAATTATAGGGCACATTTTGGTGTTAACAATTGACACCGTAGAGTTGTATCTATTTATATAGTTTGTTTTATGATTACCCTGGCTCATAGTCATAGGGGAAGAGAAGTGGATTTTTTCTAGCGGAAATCTCTCCGGTTTTATCCGTTGAAGGAATCTACACCATTAAACCTTTTATCTCTTTTAATTGCAACATTTAAATTTTTTCTTGCATTTACTTTTTAATGGCTATGATTTGGACCCTTCGGATATTGAAGAGGATCCAGTCCCATGGGGTAGAAGGGAGGGAGAGAGAGAGAGAGAGAGAGAGAGAGAGAGGAGAGAGAGAGAGAGAGAGAGAGAGAGAGAGAGAGAGAGAGAGAGAGAGAGAGATGAGAGAGAGTAGAGAGAGAGAGAGAGAGAGAGAGAGAGAGAGCTATAGCTAGATTACATTAGTATAACATTTTGATATTATTCTCAACAATAGTTTATCGAATATTAATTTTATACAAAAACCAATATTTGGTTGAAACTTTATGTGATATAGTTTATTACATAGTATAAGACAATTCGATATCTATAAATATGTTATTAAGTTCGATCATATTGACAGAATGAGATGTTGAGCGATAATTGTAATTTAAATTAGTGTACCTTCATTTACTAGTTTGTTTTGGATTCCCATGGAATAAATGCAACAATGTCTTTATTTGATATAGATGGCATATCTATGGAATATTTGAAAGCGGATCAAGTAATTTTGGGTAATTAAGATAGACTAAAAAGCCATCTTGATAATTCGTGAAGCTTTTGGTTTGGTCTTAGAATAAAAATAAAGTTAAAGATTTCTCCTACAATTTCTATTAGTGATGTATTCAACTAATTAGGTGCTTACGTATGACTACTCTTTCGATTCTTCCGAACAAGAGAGGTTTGATGCTTTTGAATTCATAGTATTGGTTCCTTCAGCCCTTTGTCTATGTGTTGGTGTTCTATATGAACATCTTTTTTTCAAGAATCTATCCCCTTTCTTGCCGGAAGTTACATTTAAGAATATATCCATTTTGTTTTGGCGCTTTTTATCGTTTCAATCTTAGCACTTATTGGGCGTTGATTGTTCAGTTTATTATAGTACATTTTTGACCTCTTCAAAAAAAAATTAAACATATTGAATAATTTGACTATTATAGAAAAAAAAAATAGTGACCGAATTGGAGAAGGAAAAATAAATATCAATTCTCTTATCACAAATAATTAAATTTTAAGATGATTAAAATATCAACAGTTTTTCTCTTAACAATTGAAGCATAATTTTGAAAAGAGAATGTATATTAATGATATATTTAGTATAAAGAAATTGTTTTATAAATTTCTTTTCCAATTCAGTCACTAATTATAAAATTAATTATTATTTTAGAATGGCGAGAAGAACTTGAAACTAATTTCAACAAGTTTTAACTTTTAATCCTCTCAAGTATTTGTGAGTTAATTTTTTTTTGGTGTTAACTCTTTGATTTTCAATGAAAATGGTTGGTGATAATCCCAAGTTCAATCTGATGATTAAGAAACGTTTTATTCAGAAAACAAACTCGGATTCTTCTGAACAATTCGTCTTTGATGAATAAGAGAGGTCCATTAAAAAAGAAATAGACTGTAACAATTTTGATTAAAATATTCTGTAACACCCATATTGAGATTGTCTAGGATCTCATACAAGCGTTAAATTTCGTACTGGATACATTAAATTACAATACAGAATTTAAGTCTGAAACATACATATACATAACAAAGTCATTACATCGGGTACATAGTACATCACACGTCTGAAAAGGGTCTGATACATAGTACTACATATCACAAGTATCCGAGTACATAACATGTTATCAGACATAAGTCATAAACATAAAACTAGCATGATCACTCGGCAACCTTCTCCTAACCCTTGCTGCGCGCTACCTGAGTACCTGAAATCAAAAGGATTGGGATGAGACATAATGTCTCAGTGAGCTCCACCTATCCTAGGCTGCATGGCAACCTCGGGGAAAATCTACGATTGCCATATATTAATCTCAACCCATTTTGGGTTTATACAAGTTCTTGTCTGATTTTCTCTGTAATCGGGAAAACTAGATTACTATCTGCTTAGCTTAGTGATCAATGGGAAACTAGGATCACTATCTAAT
>WNNG01000040.1:0-95803 GCA_018208015.1 Medicago ruthenica | reverse complement strand
TCAATCTCCAATTCATGATTCACACTCTTCATCTCCGCAAGAATACTCCAAAACTCCTCAATCGAATCCTTCCTGGCAAGAACTCTAGCAACTGCATTGTAAGTCACAGCATTATGTTGATAACCAGATTGCTTCCCAACCCAATAAAAAAACTCGTAACCCTTTAAAGGACAACTTCGAAGCTCTTTCAAAACCCGTATCACAAAACTATCCGAAAATCGAATCTTAAGCTCTACAAGCTCATTCACAACCTCATCACCCCACTCAGATCCTAATATCACACCAACCACCTTGTTGAAAACAACTTGCCTTGCATTTTCCTCAACCATATTCTTAAAAAACGTTTTAAGACATGCAAAATCCCTATTCATTTTTTCTCGTCTAAAAACCTCTAAAATCGACCTATACGTAACTCGATCAAGATAAAACCCTTTTTTCCTCATCATCCTCAAATGAACCCAAAACTGATCAATTGTATCCTTATTAGCTAAAATCCTAAGATCAAGTTACACAATGAGGAACTTAGCAAAAACCAATTTTCTTACTGGACCCAATTGAAAAAGCAGAAGCTTTTAATGGGTCATTATCCAATTGTTTTCAAAATGTAAACAACGGTTTCATGGGTCAAAGAAGGGTACATTTTCTAACTTTTTTTCAAACCCTTGAGACCAAGCGTTTGTTTGAATAAGCTCTACAATGGAGTTGGGTTTTGATGAAAAATAGTGTGTTTTGGTGAAAAAGTGAATCGTGAAACGGAGAGGGAAGAAAAAGGGGTGGTGGGGAGTAGAGAGAGAAGTGAGAAACCTGGTGGAGAGAGCGAGTTGTAGTGACTCGGATGGTGAGTGACGAGTTGATGAATCTGAGATTACGAGCAATTGATTCTAACGCTTTCATTGCCGATCGGAATGATGATGCAGGTTTCGGAATTCGGAGCATTGCATTACCAGTACTCCTCAATGGTAATGTGAAAAAACTCCCCTTAAAATATATTTCATCCGAAATGAAATAAAAGTAAAAATGATAGTTAGAAAATTACTTTATATAGACTAATTTTTAACCATATAAATTGACTTTTTAAGGCTTAAATATGTAAAAGATCCAAGTAAGTTCGCGTGTTTTTGCTTTTAGTCCTTGTATTTTTTTTCTAAAACAAATCTCGTAAGTTGTTAACTTTTTGGTTTTGGTCCCTAAACGTCAACTTCTGTTAAAAAAACGTTGTGTTGGCTAACGGAGACACATGTGGCACTTGCTGAGATGACATTAGTTGTTGATGTGGCCTAATATGATGATGACACAACATTGAATCTAATTCCCCCCCCCCCCCCCCCCCTTTTTATTGCCAAAATCCCATTTCTTTTCGTTTAGGTCCTTGCCTTTTAAGGTTTCATCTGAAGTTAGAAAGTCACCATCGGCGAGAGAGAAGAAGCAGTTTCGGCGGTGATCAAAGGAAAAAACGACGGCGAAACGTTACCATTTTAGTATACGGCGGTGATCGAAGGGAATCGATGGTAGAAGAAGCAATGTAAGCCCTGTGTTTTATGTTTTGAAGGTACACCAATCTATTTCATCCTATATTTTATGTTTTTCCTTGGTTTAGTGTTTGCTTTTCTGAGATAGAAGAATGGTTGTTGGTCTGTGTAGTTTTTTCATGTTGTTTTTATGTTGTTGTTGTCTGTGTTAGTGGTAGGGAGGAATTTGTAGGGTTATTAACAACTTTAGTTTAACCAAAGTTTTACAAGGATGTCTATATCTGTTGTTTTTCATCATGACGGTGAATTTGTAAGGGATTTTCTTTTGTATTACAAAGGGGGGAAAGAACGCCAGGTTAATGAGATTGATAAGGATGGGTGGAGTTAAGGGATTTTCTTTTGTATTACAAAGGGGGGAAAGAACGTCAGGTTAATGAGATTGATAAGGATAGGTGGAGTTATTTTGAAGCTACTGGTATATTGAAAGACTTAGGATATGATGATCACCTTAAGTATCGGTTATGGTGGTATATCAGTGAGGAAGACAAGGACACAAGGATCACAGATGATAATGATACTGATAATATTGTTGAGTATGTAGTTAATAACAAATGTGAGGCTCGTATATATGTTGAGCATTCAGTTATAAGGATGATAGGTGTCAATCAGTATGGAGTGAATTTAGTGGATATGGTAGAGAGAGTTGATGCTAGTGGATTTGAAACTAGTGAGTTCACTCATTTTGAAGGAGGTCCTAGTAATGAAGGAGGAGAAAGAGTGGATGATGGTGGAGTTTATGTTACAATTGTTTCTGGGGCTGAAATAGAGAGTAGTGAAGATGAAACTGTTGGTATAAGATTTGAGGGTAGTGAGGAGGAAAGATCACTGGGTTTGGATGATGGGTTTGGAGTTGTTGGTGAGGATCTTCCTCCTCCTATAAGGACCAATGTAATGGAAGATAATATGAGAAGTTTGAATGTGTTGGAACAAAATGTATGAACAACTCTCTTTTGGGTTTTGATGATAACAAAGTGTTAAAAAGAAAATTGGTATCGCTAATGCTTTGTTCTAAGTGTGCAGAACCATGTTCTTAATGTTTGGTAATTAATACTGGTTATGGAAGAACAAGCTAAGAGCAAGAAGGAAAGCATAGAAGCCTATGTTGCAAGTTTGAAGCAAGACTGAGTCTGAAAGCAGCTTCTGAAGGCAGAGTCTGAAGACTGCGTCTGAAGGGTGAGTCTGAAGGGTGAGTCTGAAGACTGAGTCTGAAGGTCAACAGAAGTCAACGTCTGAAGGTTAACAGAAGTCAACGTCTGAAGGCTGAGTCTGAAGGTCAACAAAAGTCAACATCTGAAGAAGTGCGTCTGATGAACAGTGCTTCTGAAGGGTGCGTCTGAAGACCTGCTTCTGAAGAGAGCTTCTGATGAACAGTGTCTGAAGAAGCTTCTGAAGTCTGACTCTGAAGGAAAAGCAATTGTCACTGTCTGCATTTAATGCCTGCACTGTCAGAACAACTCAATGGAACAGTTGTCTCCTTGGCCAAAACATTCTCCAGCTTTTAAGGAAAGAATTCAAAAATGCGTGCTCTGTTTTCTGCAGTTCAGCACACAATTTCAGCTGGACCTAGCTCTACTTTGCAACGGCTCTTTGCTGAATTTTTGGGCAATTCTCAACAGCTCTTTTATCCTCTATAAAAGGGTGAAGATTTGAAGAAGAAATTGCTAAGACTCAAGAAACTAAAGACTGGATATTTGTGCTCTGTTTTGCTGTCAAAAATACGAAAGTCACCAAAACTCTTAGAAATTCTTACAAACTTATCATCTTATAATTTCTTAAGTTTAGAGTCTTAAACCTGAGTTGTATTTTGTGAACACCTCTGATATTTGATCAAGTGTTCAACTCAAACTTACTTTCTTTGTAAATCAGTTTGATTCAAGTCTCAGCCTGCGTGCTGAGCAACCAGAAGTCTCTTTACTTTGTGTATTGAGCAACTAGAAGTCTCTTAGCTTTGTGCTTTGAGCAGAGAAGTCTCTTTACTTTGTGTATTGAGCAACTAGAAGTCTCTTAGCTTTGTGCTTTGAGCAGAGAAGTCTCTTAACTTTGTGTTTTGAGCATAGAAGTCTCTTAACTTTGTGTTTTGAGCATAGAAGTCTCTTGCTAAGTGCTTGAGCATTGGAAGTCTCTTAACTTTGTGTTTTGAGCAATTGTAATCAGTTGATTATAGTTCAAATCTCCTGTAAGTAACAGGGGGACTAGACTACTTCCGGTTTGTGGAAGGAACTAGTATAAAAACCATTGTGTCTCTCTTTCCCTTTCTCTCTTTTACTTAATCCGCTGCATAAACACTCTGAAAAAGGTTCAGAATCTGATTCTGAACTTAACATAAGTTTTGAGAAAGAAAAAGAATTTACCCACACAATTCAACCCCCCCTTCTTGTGTGTTTTTCTCACCTTCAGTTGGTATCAGAGCTCCGGTTCTGATATTCAATCACTTAACAGTGAGTCAGTGAGATCCTGAGAAAAACATGTCATCCAGTAGTTCTCCTCCACCCTCTCCCAGAAATCAAAGAGGTACTGGTACTTCTGTATCATATGACTAAGGTACAAATGATAGAAAATCTCGTTCACACAATAAACCACCAATGTTTACTGGTGATCCTGAGAAGTTCTCATGGTGGAAAAGCAAGATGTATAGCCACATCATTGGTATTGATGATTCTTTATGGGATATAATAGAAGATGGAATCTCTATTCTAGTTGATGAAGAAGGTGTAGTTGTCAACAGAAGAGGCCTGAGTGATGCTGAGAGGAAGATATACAGAAAGCATCACAATGTTATAGGTATCATTGTGGATTCTCTACCTCACACTGAGTATCAGAAGCTGAGTGATAAATCAACAGCCAAAGCCATCTTCAAATCCCTCTGCTCTAACTATGAAGGTAACAAAAAGGTTAGAGAAGCAAAGGCTAATATTCTTGTTCAGCAATATGAGCTGTTCAGAATGAAAGAGGATGAAAATATTGAGACTATGTTCTCAAGATTTCAGACTCTGGTTTCTGGACTTCAGATTCTGAAGAAGAGTTATACCACTGCTGATCATGTGAACAAAATTCTAAGAAGTCTGCCATCTAAATGGAGACTCAAAGTAACTGTTATTGAGGAAGCTAAAGATCTAAATACTCTAAGTATTGAAGATCTTATAAGCTCCCTCAAAGTGCATGAACTGGGACTTAATGAAGATGATTCTGTTAGAGAGTCTAAGTCAATAGCACTGAAATCCAAAAGAAAGTCTGTTAAAGCTCTAAAAGCTATTGAATCTGAAGAAGAGTTTCCTGAGGGAAATTCTGAAGAAGATTCAGATGCTGAAGAGCTTGCAATGCTTTCCAAAAGATTACAGTACTTAATGAAAAGACAGAAGAAATTCTCTAACAGAAGCAGCAACTTTAAAGGATCTGGTTCAAAGAGGGAAGATCAGAAGGGTTGCTACAATTGCAAGAAGCCTGGTCATTTTATTGCTGATTGTCCTGAACTTCAGAAGGACATGTCAAAGGAAAAATCAAAGAAGACCAGTTCTAAAAGCAACTTCAGAAACAAACTCAAGAAGAGTCTTATGGCAACATGAGATGATCTTGATAATGATTCTGAGTCTGATGATGAAGAGGAAGCAAATCTGGCTTAAATGGCAACAGCTTTTTCTGATGCAGAATCATGTTCAGACTCTGATGATGAAGATGAGGTATACTCTGAACTTACAAGATCTAAACTGATTGAAACAGTTAAAGATCTTATGAACCACCTCAAAAGCAAGTTAGGTGAACTAAAATCTTTTAAAAATAAACATAACTTGCTGAATGAGGAGAATCTCAAACTTCAGAATCAAATCATTGAGATTGATGAAGAAGTTAGAGAACTTAGAGAAGTGGCTCATAAGAAACCTGAAGAAATTCCAAATGAACATGAAATTGCTCTTCAGGACTTTATTTCAACTGGAATCAATAGAAGTAAGGTTGCTTCTATGATTTATAACATTTACAGAAACAAAGGTGAGGGTATTGGTTTTAAAAATGATTTATTCAATCTTTCAAATGAATCAAAAATATCATCTTGTTCTGAAAATTTTATGAAAGGCACTGAGGTGTGCTTTGTGCCTGCTTCTGACAGTTCTAAGAAACTGAATTTAACAAGAACTGAGACTGCAGAGTCTGAAGTTCTGAACTGCTCAGACTCTAAAGCTTCTGAACCTAAGGGAAAGATGAAGGCAAAACTTAAAACTTTGCCAAAGTCTAATCCAAAAGGTCGTAAGCCTAAGACTATGAGAAAATCAGACTCTAAACCTGAAAATGTTCAGAGTCTGAAGAGTTCAGAACCTGAAACAAGTAAGTCTCGGAGTCTGAAAAATTCAAACTCAAAATTTACTAAGACTGGGTTTATGAAACCTTCAAAAATTACTAAACCAGTCTATTCAAAACCTTTTCAAAACCAGAATGTCAGGCAAAGCAAACAAAAGAAAGTCAATCTGTCATCTGTTTCTGATTGTATTAAGAAAGGTCAAACTGAAGTTTGCCTTGTGTCAGGAGCTAGCAAAACTAGAGTTCTGAAGAAATCAGAATCAAAGTGTTCAATGGTTCAGACTCTAAACAACTCAGAACCAAAGACCTTCAAGTCTCAGGTTCTGAAGAAATCTGAGTCAAGACCATTGAGAACTCAGGTTCTGAAGAACTCAGTTTCTAAAACTAAGACTTATTCAAGATTAAAGGGTTCATATCCAAAGTATCTGAACAAGTCTGAGTGTTATAACTCCAGACATAAGGTGCAACAAAAGACTAAACCTTTCAAGACTAACCATAAAGGACCCATGAAAATATGGGTACCTAAGTCTGAGATAATTCCTATTGCAGATATGCTTGTCATCCAAAGAAAAGGAAAGGTCTTGGTACCTGGACAGTGGCTGCTCACGTCATATGACAGGAGACAAGTCTATGTTCCAAACCCTGAACATGAAAGAGGGAGGAAATGTGGGGTTTGGAGGAAATCAGAAAGGAAAGATCATTGGTACTGGTAAGATAGGTAATTCTTCCCTGTACATTGATGATGTTTGGTTGGTAGATGGACTCAGACATAATTTACTTAGCATAAGTCAATTATGTGACAGTAATTATGAAGTCATGTTTAATAAGAACACTTGCACTGTAATCAACAACAAAGATAAATATGTTGTGTTCAAAGGAAATAGGAAAAACAATGTTTATAAAATCAATTTTTCAGAACTGGTTGAGCAGAAGGTAGTTTGCCTTCTGTCTGTGAGTGATGAGAAATGGGTATGGCACAAAAGGTTGGGACATTCTAACTGGAGACTCATCTCTAAACTTAGCAAGTTGCAACTGGTCAGAGGTCTGCCAAACATTGACTATCACTCAGATGCTCTTTGTGGAGCATGCCAAATTGGAAAAATTTCTAAAACATCTTTTAAATCCAAAAACATTGTTTCCACCTCAAGACCTTTAGAACTGCTTCACATTGATTTGTTTGGTCCTGTTGGAACAGCTTCAATCAATGGGAAGAAGTATGGGCTTGTAATTGTTGATGATTACAGTAGGTGGACTTGGGTTAGATTCCTTAGAACCAAAAATGAAACATATGATGTGTTTAACAAATTCTGCAAACAAGTACAAAATGAAACTGACTTGAAAATTTTAAAAGTCAGAAGTGATCATGGTGGTGAATTTGAAAATGAACCATTTGAAAATTTTTGTGAAGATCATGGAATTCTCCATGAGTTCTCTTCTCCTAGAACTCCACAACCAAATGGAGTTGTAGAGAGAAAGAACAAATCTTTGCAAGAAATGGCCAGAACCATGATCCATGAATCCAAAATTGCAAAGTACTTTTGGGCAGAAGCTGTTAACACAGCATGTTATATTCAGAACAGAATCTATATCAGACCTATTCTGAATAAAACAGCATATGAACTTTTTAAAGGAAGAAAACCAAGTATTTCTTATTTTCATCAGTTTGGTTGTACTTGTTACATTCTGAACAATAAGATCTACCTAAAGAAATTTGATGCTAAGACTCAAAAGGGTATCTTTTTAGGATACTCAGAGAGATCTAAAGCATACAGGGTGTATAATTCTGAAACACATGTTGTTGAAGAATCAATACACATTAGATTTGATGATAAGAAGCCTGGTAATAAAATACCAGAGCTGGTTGAGAGTTTTGCAGATATAAGGCTATCAGAAGACCCTTCAGAACCTGAACAGAGTTCAGAGTCTAAAGAAAGTTCAGAAGCTGAAAATTATGAAGAAACTGAAAAACTCTCAGATGCTGACACTCCTCCTGAAGTCAATCAAGATCAAAATGGTTCTGAACAAGCCCCTGGTGATTCTTCAAAAGCTAATCCACCCAGAACCTCTTTTAAATACAAGTCTTCACATCCTGAGGAGCTGATCATTTGGAATAAGGACAGTCCAAGGAAAACAAGATCATCATTCTGTCAGAATGAATCTTTGGTTGGGCTGCTGTCAATGATTGAACCCACAACAGCTGATGAAGCACTTGCAGATGATGGATGGATTGTAGCTATGCAAGAAGAACTGAACCAGTTTCAAAGAAATGATGTCTGGGATTTAGTTGCAAAACCAAATAACCAGAACATTATTGGAACAAAATGGGTGTTCAGAAACAAGCTTAATGAACAAGGAGAAGTGATCAGAAACAAAGCAAGACTGGTTGCTCAAGGCTACATCCAGCAGGAAGGAATAGACTACACTGAGACATTTGCTCCAGTTGCAAGACTGGAAGCAATCAGGTTACTTCTTTCCTATGCAGTTAATCATGATATCATCTTATATCAAATGGATGTTAAGAGTGCTTTTTTAAATTGAGTTATTTCTGAAGAAGTTTATGTCAAACAGCCTCCTGGTTTTGAAGATGTAAAACATCCAGATTTTGTTTTTAAACTTAAGAAATCTTTATATGGTCTGAAACAAGCTCCCAGAGCTTGGTATGAAAGGCTAAGTAATTTCTTACTTAAAAATGATTTTGTAAGAGGACAAGTTGACAATACACTCTTTAGAAAAACTCTTAAGAAAGACATCTTAATTGTGCAAATTTATGTTGATGATATCATATTTGGTTCTACTAATGCCTCTCTTTGCAAAGAATTTTCCAAGTTAATGCAGGATGAATTTGAAATGAGCATGATGGGAGAATTGAAGTTCTTTCAAATATGTTCATCAGTCTAAATATACAAAGGAGCTTCTGAAGAAGTTCCAGCTTGATGATTGTAAACTGATGACAACACCAATGCATCCAACCTGCACCTTAAGCAAAGAGGATAATGGCTCAAAAGTAGATCAGAAGCTCTATAGAGGTATGATAGGTTCTCTGTTATACTTAACTGCTTCTAGGCCAGATATTTTATTTAGTGTATGTCTGTGTGCTAGATTCCAGTCAGATCCTAGAGAATCTCATATGACTGTTGTCAAGAGAATCTTTAGGTATCTGAAAGGAACAACTAATCTGGGACTTCTGTATAAGAAATCCTTGGATTATAAGCTAGTTGGATTCTGTGATGCTGATTATGCTTGGGACAGGATTGAAAGAAAATCCATCAGTGGAAATTGTCAATTTCTTGGTGAGAATCTGATATCCTGGGCCAGCAAAAGACAAGCAACTATTGCTTTGTCAACAGCAGAAGCAGAATACATCTCAGCTGCAAGTTGTAGCACACAACTGCTCTGGATAAAACATCAGTTGGAAGACTATCAGATTCATGAAAACAACATTCCTATTTTCTGTGATAATACTGCTGCAATCTGTTTGTCTAAAAATCCAATTATGCATTCTAGAGCCAAGCATATAGAAATTAAACATCATTTTATAAGAGATTATGTTCAGAAGGGTGTTTTGGATATTCAATTCATTGATACTGATCATCAATGGGCTGACATATTTACAAAACCCCTCACAGAAGACAGATTTAACTTTATTAAAAAGAATCTGAACATGCATTTCATCTCTTGAAAAATATGCTTGAATCTGAATAGAAACTAAGATTCTGAAGTTCATCAGAAGCTAAGGCTTATCAGTCACTCACTTGAGAGTCTGAAGAAAGTTAAGTTTCTGAAAAACTTCAGAGCCTGAGTTTCAAAATTTGATTTTCTGACTTCTGAATCTGCATAGTTATCTAACTTTTGGTCTAAATCTGATAAGTTATAACTCTGGGCAATGATGAATTAAAGCTTTGAAAGTTACACTTTGTCCCTCCCAAAGTCATCAATATGCAAATGTGTTTTTCTGATTTCAGTTCTGAAATGTTTTAACAACAACACAGACATTCTTTCATATTTTCATCATACATGTTCAATTTGATATCAGACATGTTCAGCTTTACAGACCTGTTTTTTGTATAAACTGGTTTATTGAACACAACTTTTTGAAAATATGAGTCTCATTTTGGTATCAGACATGTTCAGCTTTTCAAACTTATTTAAAAACTCTGAACAGTTATGTCTGAAAAGGGTTCAGAAGCACTGAGCTAAATGCTATTTTTTTTTCAGTTTTCTGAAAAGAGTTCAGTTGTGCTAAAACCTTCAGTTGGTATATGATCTGAACAATTTTGTCTAAAATAGTTCAGTGATACTGAACAGAATGTACTGAACAAAAATGCTCTGAACATTTTTTATCTCACATGTTTTCAAACTCTCTTAAAAATTCTGGAAATTTTCTTTTTGTTGATGACAAAAGGGGGAGTAAAAGTAAACAAGTATTAAGGCTCCCGAGCTCAGAACATAAGTTAATTTCTGATTAAAATTAACTTATGAGAACAGTCTATTATCTCTTAGCCTCTGAATTAATTTTTGTGAGATATATTACTCTTTAGTGAGTTGAAATGAATTTAAATAACTTGGATAAGACTCAGGGAGCTTACAAACCTCATCCTGTGGATTATCAGACTTAGGGGGAGAGCTTACAAACCTCATAACCTGAAGTCAGCTTGTTATTTATAATTCTGAGTGATAATTTCACCTTATTGTTTTAAGTTGAATTTATTAACATGGATAAGAATCAAGTGGAGCTTGCAAACCTCACCTTGTGGATTATCAGACTAAGGGGGAGCTTGCAAACCTCATCCTAAAGTCAACTTGTTAATTAAAATTAACAACAATTCTGAAATTTTCACCTGTTTTGATCTAAACTGAATTTAATTAACCTGGATTAGACTCAGGGGGAGCTTGCAAACCTCACACCCTGCAGTCAACTTGTTAATTAAATTAACAACAATTTTCTATTAATACTTATGTTTTTCATCATCAAAAAGGGGGAGATTGTTGGAACAAAATGTATGAACAACTCTCTTTTGGGTTTTGATGATAACAAAGTGTTAAAAAGAAAATTGGTATCGCTAATGCTTTGTTCTAAGTGTGCAGAACCATGTTCTTAATGTTTGGTAATTAATACTGGTTATGGAAGAACAAGCTAAGAGCAAGAAGGAAAGCATAGAAGCCTATGTTGCAAGTTTGAAGCAAGACTGAGTCTGAAAGCAGCTCTTGAAGGCAGAGTCTGAAGACTGCGTCTGAAGGGTGAGTCTGAAGGGTGCGTCTGAAGACTGAGTCTGAAGGTCAACAGAAGTCAACGTCTGAAGGCTGAGTCTGAAGGTTAACAGAAGTCAACGTCTGAAGGCTGAGTCTGAAGGTCAACAAAAGTCAACATCTGAAGAAGTGCGTCTGATGAACAGTGCTTCTGAAGGGTGCGTCTAAAGACCTGCTTCTGAAGAGAGCTTCTGATGAACAGTGTCTGAAGAAGCTTCTGAAGTCTGACTCTGAAGGAAAATCAATTGTCACTGTCTGCATTTAATGCCTGCACTGTCAGAACAACTCAATGGAACAGTTGTCTCCTTGGCCAAAACATTCTCCAGCTTTTAAGGAAAGAATTCAAAAAACGCGTGCTCTGTTTTCTGCAGTTCAGCACACAATTTCAGCTAGACCTAGCTCTACTTTGCAACGGCTCTTTGCTGAATTTCTGGGCAATTCTCAACAGCTCTTTTATCCTCTATAAAAGGGTGAAGATTTGAAGAAGAAATTGCTAAGACTCAAGAAACTAAAGACTGAATATTTGTGCTCTGTTTTGCTGTCAAAAATACGAAAGTCACCAAAACTCTTAGAAATTCTTACAAACTTATCATCTTATAATTTCTTAAGTTTAGAGTCTTAAACCTGAGTTGTATTTTGTGAACACCTCTGATATTTGATCAAGTGTTCAACTCAAACTTACTTTCTTTGTAAATCAGTTTGATTCAAGTCTCAGTCTGCATGCTGAGCAACCAGAAATCTCTTTACTTTGTGTATTGAGCAACTAGAAGTCTCTTTACTTTGTGTATTGAGCAACTAGAAGTCTCTTAGCTTTGTGCTTTGAGCAGAGAAGTCTCTTAACTTTGTGTTTTGAGCATAGAAGTCTCTTAACTTTGTGTTTTGAGCATAGAAGTCTCTTGCTAAGTGCTTGAGCATTGGAAGTCTCTTAACTTTGTGTTTTGAGCAATTGTAATCAGTTGATTATAGTTCAAATCTCCTGTAAGTAACAGGGGGACTAGACTACTTCCGGTTTGTGGAAGGAACTAGTATAAAAACCATTGTGTCTCTCTTTCCCTTTCTCTCTTTTACTTAATCCGCTGCATAAACACTCTGAAAAAGGTTCAGAATCTGATTCTGAACTTAACATAAGTTTTGAGAAAGAAAAAGAATTTATCCACACAATTCAACCCCCCCTTCTTGTGTGTTTTTCTCCCCTTCAGAATGTCTTTAGTGGTGATGCTGGTTCATCCTTTGTTGTAGATGATTTGGATGTTGGATATGTTAGTGAGGAGCTAGGTAGCAGTGACCTTGATGCATCAGATGATGAAAAAGGACCAAATATGATAAGTTTGTTATGACAGAGTTAACAAAGACTTACAAGTTTAAAGTGGGGTCGGAGTTTAAGTCACTAGCTGAATTTAAGGAAGCTATTACCGAGTGGTCAGTTTTAAATGGGAATGGAATAAAATTTATGAAAAATGATAAAGTTAGAGTAAGGATAGTATGCAAGGGCAATTGTGGGTTTTTAGCACTTGTAAGTAAAGTTGGAGATAAGCACACTTTTAGAATGAAGAGGTGGTATGGTAAGCACACGTGTGCAAGGAAAATAGAAAATATATCTGCAACTTCTAAATGGGTTTCAAAGTCTGTGTTCCATAAGATGTCAACAACTGATGTTAATGCTTTGACTCTTAAGAACATTGTCACTGATATTAGAAGCACGCACTCTGTGGGTATAACCATGAACAGAGCATGGAGAGCCAAACAAATTGCAAAGTAGAAGATTGAGGGTGATGCTGCTAAATAATACAATCTGTTGTGGAGGTACTCAGCTGAATTGAGGAGGGTTAATGTTGGAAACACCTGCAAGATTAATACGGAAAGGCTAGGTCCACAATCACAACCAACGTTTTCATCTTTTTACTTCTATTTTGATGGAATCAAAAAGGGATTCAAAACTGCTTGCAGACCTTTTATAGGGGTGGATGGATGTCATCTCAAGACCAAATATGGAGGGACCCTTTCGATTGCAGTAGGCAGGGACCCAAATGATCAGTATTATCCACTAGCCTTTGGTGTATGTGAAACTGAAACAAAAGAGTCATGGAGGTGGTTTTTAACACTGTTATTGGAAGACATTGGTCAAGACCAGATATGGGTTTTCATCTCTGACCAACAAAAGGTATTTTTTTATGTATAATCAATGTTTAATTTTTGTATTTTTTCTCAGTTAACATGTACTAATTAAATGGTCTGGAATATGTTGTGGTATTGTTTTATGGTTTTACAGGGTCTGATAGCTGTATTTGAGGAGTTGTTTGAGAGTGTGGAGCATAGGCTTTGCTTGAGGCATTTATATGCCAATTTCAAAACAAAAAAAAATTGGAGGAGGTACACTAATTATAGACTTTATGATGGGAGCTGCTAAGGCTACTTACATTCAAGAGTGAAAGGCTAAGATGAAAGAACTCAAAGCTATCAATGAGCCTGCCTGGGATTGGCTCATGAAAATGCCAACCAAATCATGGTGTAAGCATGCCTTTTCTTTTTACCCTAAGTGTGATGTGCTTATGAATAACATATTTGAAGCTTTTAATAGCACAATATTGGTAGCTAGGGACAAACATGTGTTAACAATGTGTGAGTGGATAAGGAATTACTTGATTAATAGAAATTATACTCTGAGACAAAAAGTTTATAGGTGGGATCAAAGGATATGTCCTAAGCCTAGATATAGGTTAGATAAAGAGGTTGAAAAGAGTGGTAATTGGAATCCAATATGGTCTAAAGATGAGATATTTCATGTGGTGCATATTCACACTAAACATAGTTTCATAGTTGACATTGCCAAAAGAAGATGCACATGTAATTTTTGGAGCTTGTGGGTATCCCCTGTAGGCATGCAGTAGCTGCACTGCATTAGGATATAGGCAGCAAATACCTGAGGAATTTGTTGACGATTTCTACTCAAAGGTTAGATATATAGATTGTTATGATAACAATGTCAGTCCAATCAATGGAGAGGACATGTGGCCTGAAGTGGAGGTTGAGGAAATGTTACCTCCATCATACAAGAGAGGTCATGGTAGGCCTAAGAAGCTAAGGTGAAGAGAACTAGACGAGGATCCTAACAAAGGAATGACATCTACTACATATAGGTGCACCAAATGTAACAAGCATGGACATAATACAAGAAGCTGCATTAGTCAAGTGACTGACCCTGAAGCTCAAAAAAGAAAGATAACAATTATAAGCATTATGTAATTCAAACTTGTCATTGATTATTTGACAATTTATATGACAATAATTGGAATGACATATTTACAGAGAAAGCCTAAAAGGACTCAAGCTGCTGAAGCTTCACAGACTGCAACTGAAATTGCTCAAGACACTAAGCCTTCCCAGACTGCAACTGAAACTGCTCAAGCCACTTAGTCTTCCCAAACTGCAACTACTCAAGCTTCTCATAGTCCCCAACCTATTAATGCAAAAAATATGCCTGACATAGACCCTGAGTTTAAAGCCCTTGCTGCAGACCTTGCAGCAGCTTTTGAGGCTACTCAATCTCAACCAAATGTGAATTCAGTTTTGACAAAAACACTCAATTACTAAACCTAAACCAGTTAAGTGTTTCTGCATCTTTTATAGCACTTTTATTTATGTATATAACTTTATTACAAATGATCTTATTATTAACTTTAATTACTATATTATAGATTAAGAAAACGCAAGTAAAGTCAACCAAGGTCTTGAATCAGAATAATGTTAGGAGAAATAGTAGGTGTAGGAAACTAAAATGTGTCAAGGTGTCAATGTTGAGGTGTTGGAAGTAATGTTGAGGCACCATTGATAATTGATGATCAACTTACCCAACCTGAGAAGCCATAAAAAATGCCTAGGAGAGTAGCTTAAGTTGGTTGTAGCTCTGCAAACATAAACAATGTAAGTGAACAATTGTGTTTGCCTTTTTAAGCCTTGGATTTAAATATAAGGTCAAATGTCTAATTGTGTTTTCCATAATTTTTATGCTATGTGACAGTCAAACAACAATGTGACAACTGCCTCTGCACAAACTCAGTCACACAACACTAAGGATACTGCCTCTGTATAGACTCAATTACCCACCAATGAGGCATCCCAAGTTGAAGATGCTCAAGCTCAGGCAAACAACACTCTCCCAATGATGCAAGAAACTCAGGATCAGGCACAAAATAGTCAGCCATTGCCTTCTCAGACTCAGTCAAACAATGATGTAGACATGATAATGAATGGATTGAAGTTATTGCCACCAACACAACTCAGGATCAGGCACAAAACAGTCAGTCATTGCCTTCTCTGCTGAATTGGCAAAATAATATTGCAAAAGCTCAAGGCAAAAGGGTCATGACTGTTGGAAATTCATCAGAAAATTAAGCCGAATCAATGTTGAATGGACTGAAAAGAATGCCACCAGAGGAATTAGAGAAGGTTACCAGAGAGCTGGTCACATGTCTAGCGAAATGGAATGACAATGTTGACAAGATCAAGAAAGGAGAAGGAGTTAATGGGGAAGACACATAACCTACAGAATAAATCAATCTAGACTGTTATTTTGCTATGAATCTGTCTACTTAATGTCTAAGTTATTTTGCTATGAACCTTTTATATGTATTTTGGTTAGTACCTATTTTGATGTACTCTGGTTTTTAGTAATGGTCATATGACTATGTAATTGACAACCACTTTGGCAGGTTAATACCTAGCAACTTTAATCACATCTTTGCAGTCTATGAACATGTTACTATATAATCATGTTTGAAGAAAACAAAAATTTATATCAATTACAATAAACATCATTACATTAATTCAACTAAGGTCACATACAATGTTTCAACTGAACCATTAAAATCAAAATACACAAATTGAACTAAACTATTACAAACCATGTTTCAACTTAACCACTACAACCAAAATACACAAATTGAACAGAAACATTACAAACCATGTTTAAACTTCACCATTCAGCATAAGTTCATTACATATGCAACAAAACCAAGATAAAATCAACACAAACATAAACAAGTTGGCCTTCTTCCTTGAGTTATGCAGCTTCTTCTTCAACTTCTTATTTTTGTTGATTCCCAAATCTTTCATTACAATAGTCAAATCTTTTAGAAGCTCTTCACAATTGCAATCACATGAAAGCTTATTGACATATTATTGTGATGCTTCAGTTGCTGCTACTGAACGAACATATATAGGATGTCCTTCAATTTCACCATCCATATGAACAACTTACAACTATTAGCAGCCTAAACAAAAAATTAAACATATTAATCTTTTAATTACATTAAACTATGCGAAAATTATACAACAAACATAGTATTATAACAACGGACTCACCATAAAGGTCGGGCATTTCCAATATCTCCTTTTAGGGTTTTCATTTGAATTAGAGATGAACAACCTCATGATTTTGTTGCACCCACATATAGGCAGCTCAATTGAAGATGAATTAGCAATGGAATGAGAAGACATTGCCACAAGGGGGTGTTTTTTTTTCTAGGGAGATAAGGAAATTGGCAGGGAAGGGAGATGAAGAAGAGAAAACAGAGGGATGATGAAGAAGAAGATCTTGTTTTTAAATTTGAAATTTTGATATTTACGTTTTTTCAATTTCGTCCCTATGAACATTTGCGTTTTTGGTTTTGGTCCCTCAAACTACTCACTTATCATTCTGTCAGTCCACGTAAGCCACTAATGCCATCTCAGCCTTCGCCATGTCGGCCTCCCTTTGCCAGCAACGTTTTTTCTTAACATAAGTTAACGTTAGGGACCAAAACCAAAAAATTAACAACTTACAGGGTTTGTTTTAGAAAAAAAAGATACAGGGACTAAAATCAAAAATACGCGAACTTACAAGGACGTTTTACTGTATTTCATTATGAAATGAGCATGTTGATTTGTGCCAAAATATCTAATTCACACCAAAAACAATGAAATTTGATCTCTTCAAGGTTAATAAGAGGCGTGTGTTTGAATTTCGTCATGAGAGTGCAATCGTGTTATATCTTTGGATGAGAGTTTTGCCATCTATTGTTTTACTACATGATTTGAGAGATTAGTTTTGCACGCAAGGAATACCCTCCCGATTCACACCAAAAAAGTAATGATTTTTTTTTTGAAATGATCTTTCATAGAATACAAAAGTCGACAAATATTTTTTTTATCAAGTAGCGTATTGGCTAAAATTCCACCCTTTTAAGGTGAATATTAAGTGGAGAATCAGAGGTTCGAACCTGAGTCCCTACATATATAATGCAATGTTTCTGTCAACTGAGCTATGATCACGGAGACCAAATATCTCTTTAATTAGTGTATTGTAAATTTAAAAAGTTATTTTTCCCTAAAAATAAAACTAATTTTGACATTAATATGATAAATATTCATTGCCATTAAAAAAGCATAGATATTCATTGTTTAGAGATTTTAATATAATAAACATTAAATATTTTTTAAAAAAAAACCTCAAAAATGATTTTTACAAGAAGCTACTCAAAATAGTTTCTCATTTTTAAATTTTACTACCAACAAAAGTCATATCAAAATGACGAAATACTCAAAATAATTTTTATTAAAAACGATCTATGAGTGTAGTCAGTCTTAGTTTAAAAAGTAATTTTGACATTAAAAAACCTTCTTAAAATTTTTTGACAGTAATAACATAGATATTCATTGCCATTCATAATATATATATGCGCGCGCGCGCGCGCGCGCACACACACACACACACACACACATATATATATATATATATATATATATATATATATTCATTATCAGATATTTTAATAAAATAAAAATCAAATATTTTTTTTAAAAAAAAAGTATCTCTCAAAAATGATATTTACGAGAAGCTACTCAAAATAGCTTCTTATTTTTAGTATTTTTTAAATTTTACTATCCAAAAAAGTCATAGCAAAACGTTGAAATAGTCAAAAAAAATTTTTATGAAAAACTATTTATGAGTGCATTTGGTTTTTAGTTTAATTTCTTGTAGCTAGGCTAATATTGGTTTTGATTGGATGCTAGAACTTTTAAGTAGAATTTGTGTACCTAGGTAGCTCCTATAATCTTAACTTCTCAATCATATCTAGGTTGCATATTTTGAAACATTGCATTCATTCACAGACTGTTGTTTTTGGCTTAAATATGCATATAATCCCTGCAAATAGAGTTCGTTTTGCTTTGGTCCTTAGTAAATTTTTTTTTTAAAAACACCATTGCAAAATTTTCTGTCTTTTAAAAAAGTCTCTGGCCCCACTTAAGAGTTGAGATGGCATGGTTTCCGCCACGTGGCAGTTGCTGATTGTACAACTTTTGCCACGTGGCGATGACGTGGCATGCCACATAATATTAACTTTTTTAAAAAAAATAAAAATTCTGAAAATTAATTTTAAAGATAAAAAATATGAAAATAATATAAAAAAATCATAAAAAAAAGTTACAAAAATTTTCCGATTATATATAGTTTTAAAAAAAAACTAAATTTTTGAAATATGAATAAAATTCGAAAATTATATTATTTTTTAAAATCTGAATATAAATATTTGAAAATTAAAATATGAAAATTATTTTTTAAAAAAATTATATAATCTGAAAATTAATAATTTTCGGAAATTTTCGAATATATAATTTTCAGATTTTTTTTTCAAAATATTTAATTTTAATTTTAGATAATTTATTCAGATTTTTTTTTTGAAATTTCAGATTATATAATTCCATATATTATAAAATCAAATTTATTTTATGATTTTGAAAATTATTTTCAGATTTTTAATTTCAAAAAATTATTTTAAGGATTTTTAATTGTTTTTTTTACTGTTTAGGATTTTTAAATTTAAATTCAGATTTTTTTCCAAAATTATCACATTATATAATTTTAATTTTTGAAAATTAAATAATCTGAAATTTTTTGGATATTTATTTTCAGTTTTTTAATTTTTAAATATATTTTTCTGATTTTTTATTTCTAATTTTTAAATTGTTTTTTTATTTTTTAAATGTTTTTTAGTTTTTAATTATGTGGCATGCCATGTCATCGCCACGTGGCAAAAGTTGCACAGTCAGCAACTGTCACGTGGCGAAAACCATGCCAAATCAGCTCTTAAGTGGGGCCAGTGACTTTTTTAAAAGACAGAAAATTTTGCAAGGGTGTTTTTAAAAAAAAATTTACCAATGACCAAAAGCAAAACGAGCCCTATTTGCAGGGACTATTTGCATATTTAAGCCATTGTTTTTTAAAATTTGAACATTTTTAACTTGTGCGTCATTTCACTCTGTAGAGTGAATCATTTCACATTGTCAAAGAAAAGTGTGAATTGTTTCACTTCAAACATTAAATCGTTTCACTCATTTTTAAAAAATGTTTTTGTTGATTTTTTAAGTGAATTGTTTCATATATCCATAAAGTTTTTGTGAGTCGTTTCTCTTTTACGAGTGAGCCGTTTCAGTCAATTTTTTACAACATATTTTATAACTTCATTTCTCACTACTTTTCAAAAACCTATACAAACAAGTAAACATAACACAACTTTTCAAAAACATATTTTTTTCACAATCTATTCTCTCAAAGACTCATCTTTTACCTTTTACTCTTTGAAAACTCTTAACTATTGATCGTGAAGTTGAGAATTTTGTGAGTTACTTTGATATGATTTCTATGTACGTTAGGTTGCAATATTCTAAGGCTTTACAATTGGAGGAAAATGAAACATATATAAAGGAAAGACTGAGGTCTTTCATGTCCTTTAGAGATTTGGAGGGTTTTTCTTCATCCACAACTCATGGTTAATTGATGGCTTGTCAACAATCAAAGGATAATCAAAGGTTGAGTGCTCAAGATTGAAGAAGACTCAAGGGTTTGGGTGGCTCATGGAAAGATCGAGGAGGCTCTCGGATTGATCGGCTCATAACATTGGTTGATCAAGTGTCTTTATAGTTGAGGGTTAGAAGTTAAGTCGTGTGAGGCAGGATTCAAGGGCTACATCAATATATGATGAAAGAGTGGGGTTCTAGGTTGAAATCTCAAGTCTCAAGGAGCAATATTAGTGTAAACAACAAAAAACTCCATTGACGTCTATCTTTGAGAGTTAATGTAACCCACTAGCAAGGACGATGTGAGTGAACCACTATAAATCTTTTTATTTTATTTTTTGTTACAAAGCTAATTAAACAAGGAAAAGGAAGAAAAACAAAACAAGAACGGAAAAAATAAAAAACTATCGCCTAATAAAAAGGGATCCCAATTCGTCCGTCCTTAGCAGAGGGAGCAGATCCTCTGGAGGAAAAGGATGGATTGTCAAATCAACATCAGTTGAAGCTCCGAGCTTGGCCATAAAATCCGCACACTGATTACCTTCTCTGAGCAAGTGCTGAAGAGAGAAATTACTTGAACTCAGAAGGTCTTTAATGTTTTGAATGAGAACTGCATAGATGTGATACTGAGATGTTTCACCATTGACGAGGTTAACTGTTAGGAGAGAGTCGGAGTAGCACGCCAAATAATCAAAATCTAAGCTAATAGCCAATTTGAGACCCTGATAAAGAGCTGACAGTTCAGCAAAAAGAATGTCCTTGGAGTTATTGATGAAGCCCGAAAAGCCTGACAGATAGGTGCCTGAATGATTGCGAAAAACTCCACCGAAACATGTGCGAATAGGGTTACCGATGCAGCTTCCATCGACATTCAGAATGTTGCAGACATGATTGTTGTTGTTCCATCGAATTAGTCTTGTAGGGGGAGAAGCGTTGCTAGCATTCTGCAGGCAGGAGCTGTTGACATCTGCAAAATTTATAATATTGATGTTGAGACGGGTTACTGACCAAGTTTCGTTGCCCAAACACATAAGGTTACGGTGCCTCCAACTCTACCACAGGCCGGCAAGAAAAACGGAAGAACGAGAGCAGTTAGCTCCCTCTTTTATCCAATCATGCGCCGAAGAGGCAGAGAAGAAATTTTGATTGGAAAAGCCGATTTTAAGCCAAATATTTATGGAAAAACTACAATCACGAACGCAGTGGAGAAAAGATTCTTCATGATCACCGCATCTGGTGCAAATTGCTGAATTAACCATATTCCTGTGGTTAAGCAAGGTTAAAGTGGGCACGACGTTGTTACAAGCGATCCAGACAAGAAATTTATATTTTTCCGAAACTTTTAATCTCCAAATCCAAGACCAAGAATCACTTTCGTTGTTTGCATTATCAACCTGGGAGAGTAACCAATTGTAGCCACTTTTTGTAGAGTAAACCCCATTGTTATTATGCGGCCAAATATAAGCATCATCAATGGAAGCATTGAAGTTGAGATGAGTATTGTTGATGGCTTCTGCTATATCTGCGGGAAGGATAGTGTAGAGAACGCGAGTGTGCTGTCCATCATTGGTGAGAACATCCTTTACTGATAGCTGAATGTCATGAATGTCTACAAAGGGAACTTGAGTACCAAGAATGCCAAGGCCACTCCAATTATAGATGACCAAGTTGGTGAGCTATTGCGGTGAGCTGAAGCGTTGTGAAGGAAGGTTGGACCATTTCAGTAATAGCTGGAAAGAAGATTCACCCACAGTTTATTAGTGTTCCTAGGAGGCTAATGTTGGCTTCTCTTGCTGCTCTAATGCCTAGACCCCCCATTTGTTTCAGACTAGTAACCTTCTTCCAATTCACTAGGTGGACACCTCTATTATTTTGACCTCTCCAAATAAAATTGTGAGTAGTTTGGTCAATGTTGTCGCAAATATTTTGGGGAAGGCAATTAAGTTGCATATAATACGTTGGAATGGAGGATAACACAAATGAAGATAACGTCAGTCTACCTGCTTTGTTGAGAAGTTTACTCTTTCACGATGCCAACCTATTATGCATTTTATCAATGATGAATAAGAAATCACTTCTCTTAGGCCGCCCTTTGAGGATTAGGAAGCCTAACCACTATAAATCTCAAGTCTCAAGGAACAATATGTGTTAAACTCTAATTTTTTGGTAAAAAATATATTCACATATTTTTGTTAGGTGGAGTCATCATACAATAAATACCGTAAATTACAATATGTATCATGAACAAAAAAAATACAAAATAATTTTATTTATTAGTCTGTGCAACGTGTGGGTTTATATCTAGTTTAAATTTAAAATCAAATTAGATCAAATACTCAAACCAATCTCAACAATCTAATTAATCCTAATTTAAGATTCATCCAAAACTTGAGACTTCTTTTTCACCGTGATAAGCCGATTTCGGTCTTCATTTACAAAATGTTGATTCCTTAACTTTCCATTGCCGCAAATACAAGTGCTGTTAGAGGACAACACTTAGCATTCTCCTATAATTATTTATTCCTTGTCGCTTCTACTAATCTATAAGATTCACATTATGTAAAGGCGTTACTATATACACATGAACATCTTCATCAACCACTACCAAGTAGAATATATTCGAATGTAAAAAGGACATAAAATTTGTCGTATTTATCATTTTTCTCAACACAGCTTTTCTGCATTTTTATAAAGACTACTTTAAGGTCACAAAAGGCTTGGTCTACCGTGCGAGGGCTTGGTAGGTCGCGCACCATGCGAGACTTGAATTTACTGATTTTTGCAGGTTGTTGTACTAGTATTACCTAGTGTAGCAGGTAACATGATGTATAATAATTCTTTTAAATAATTTATTCACATGTTAGCTGGTACCAATATTAGAGGGCCAATTTTGGGAATTCATTTTAATTAATTTAATATCCTTATCTTGTACTCTTAGATCTGGTAAATGACACAACAAATACTTAGATGTACTTGATTTATTAATACAGGGTCTTGCTAACAAGTGATATAAGGGCACTTGTTAAGGATCCAAAAATAGAAACAATTAATAATTTTTATGTAGATAAAATTGTTTTTTTATGTTTTAATGTGTTGAATACACAAATTCTAAAATAAAATTTCTACTTTAAACTTCTTATCAAATGTCATAAGAGCACTTGTTAGCATTTCTCATTAATATAATATACGTTGCAAACGAGCAAATATTCTACTGTATACAAAAATTTAAAAGAAAAAATTGGTAGATTTTTTTATGGAATAAAATTGGTAGATAACATTTATGGTTATATTAGGAATCTTATGTGTATAAATAATATTTATGAGAATCTATTTTTAGTTATTTTTAGTTATGTTTAGAGTATTATACGAATCTATCTAAAAAAAATTGTACTTTTTTAACTAAACAAAATCGTTGGATATGGACCTAATTGGAATGAGAATGAAGCAGAAGCTCAAATTTCGACGATCTGGATCTTCTGTATGGTTCATTCTGATAAAATATCCTTCCGAAAACCTAGTTAACATGAAAGGACACTTTTTCTTCTACTGAAACGGTCTCAACCTACTATCAGCAAAGAAGTAAATCATTTCGATAGTTAGATATGTCCTGATTTGAATGAGAATGAAGGAGGAGCTCAAATTTTGACGATCTAGATCCTTCTATATGGTTCATTCCGGCAAACTATCCCTCCAAAAATCTAATTAACATAAAAGGACACTACTCTTTCTACTGAAACGGTCCCAATGTAGGAGGTAATATGTTTAATAGTAATTCTTTTAATAATTTATTTACATATTTGTTGGTACCAATAATACAGGGACAATTTCGGAATTTTAGACTAATTAATTTAATATCCTTATCTTCTTTGGCAGTTCACTAGGATCTATACTTCCTTAAAAAAAAAAATTACTAAGATCTACTACATTAATTCCTGTATTGTCGAGTGGAATTTGTCCATTTATGTTCTATAATAATTTACTACTTCATCCGATTTTTTTAAGTATCGTTTAACTGTGGATTTAATGTTTCTATTTAACTGTCGTTTTGGTATTTTAAGGGTATGATTTGTCAATTACTCTTATCTTTTTCAATAAAACTAATTAATGCTATATATTTGGAAAAATAAAGTTTGTTTTTTTAAACAAAGTTTGTTTCTTGTTATTGTAACATCCCGCCTAAGACTCGAACAATTATTAGTATTGAGACGATGTGTCAGAAATGTTGTAAGCAAGGGACAGTTTGGTAAACTGTCAGTTAATGGGTTTATTTATATGACAAGTGTAATATTCCGCTTATAAGTATCGATTATTAGTGTTAGAAGTCATTAAGCAAGCATGGCAATTAGATAATAATAGGCAATGGCAAGTTGGTAAATAAGAGGAAAAGGAGAGAATGTTTTTAAGAAAGAAGTAGAAAGATTTTTCTACACTCTTCCATTTGCCATTCCATTTTCAGATATCTCTCCCCCTTGTACCACACCCACACGCCCTCATCCTTCTTCCCCTCACTCATTCAAACTCCATCTCAACTCTAGTAGGAATTGTGCTAGCAAGCTGGGTATTTGGAAAGTTAGAGCAAGAAGTGGTAAGGGAGAAACAAGGAGAACCAAAGGAGATTCAAGAGAAAGTAGTAGAGTGAAGCCAAGGCTTTGAGAGTCAGAGATAGCAAGCACCAATAGGAGGTTTAAGGTGAGCTCCACAGGGTTTTAGAACCCACTTGTGTAAGTTTAAGAGTAATTTTACGTTTTGAGCTAAGATTAGAGATTTTGCCCTAATCTCATATGCTTGCTAAATTCCTTGATTAATCATGTTTTAAACTATCAATTTATGTTAGAAATTCATTCCTTATGTTGTTATAGTGCTTGAGTATGTTTAGATATGTCAAAAATGGTGGAAAATCATGTTTTGAACCAGTCCTGAACTGTCATTTTCGCCCGGCGAACTCGGGGCGAGATTACGGCGATTTCTAGCATTTTTCCCTGCCTCATTTCGCCTCCACTTCGCCTCAGGGTCGCTCAGCGAAATCAGGCAGACAGCACATGTCTGTTCTGGTTCGTTCTGGGTGCTGTATACGCGTTCGGCGAGGCTTTTAGTAACCGTTTTCAATGAAAGCCTTTTTTTTCCAAGAAAAACATCATTCTTGACATATCCGGAAGATTGTTTTAACATCTAAGGGAATGAATGAATAAGGAATTTGGCAAAGCATTAGAGATGCAAGTATAGAAGTTATTTAAGCTATGGAACATTTCCAACAATTATGTGATGGCTTATGATAACGATAAGCCTAAGACCATAAGTTCATAGTTATGTATTGAGAGATTAGTTCCCTCAAGAAATGCATTGAATATGCAAAAGCTTATAATAGAGTATTAGACGTACTTTCAAGTACATAAGTTAGAATAATGAGAATAAGAATGCACCTAAGATAGCATGATTATGACGCACCCAATTTAGAGTGCGTATGCACAAGGAAAGAATTTAAGATCAAAGTCAAGAACCTATTTTATAGGTTAGGTATTTAAGAATGACTACTTAAGAATGCATTAGATATGCTTATGAACGAAAGTTAAGAATTAAATGATAAAGATTATACGTGTTCATCAGACTCCGGATTATGCCGGATGGGATTTCTCCGAAAGGGTTTTCCACACGTAAGTTATAAGACTATATATGTTTAAAGAATAAGAACAAATTATTAAGATGGGCTTGATGTGTCTCTCGTATGCTCGCTAGTTAGGATACGAGGGGTTCCTGTGAAGTTACCGCCTTAAATGGCAGCCGGAACGGTGAAGTTACCGCTCGTGAGGGCAGCTACACATCCAAGTCTATAAAGTTAATGTGTCTCCTGTATGCTCGTTAGTTAGGATACAGGGGGTCCCCGTGAAGTTACCGCCTTAAATGGCAGCTGGGACGGTGAAGTTACCGCTCGCGAGAGCAGCCACACAAAATAAGAGGAGTCCGGTGTTAGCCTGATATGATAGGAATTTTCACCGGTAAAGGGGAGATGTAATTCGGGGTTACTCCACCCGGATGCACTCCGTAAAATGAACTCAGATAATATTGCTTGTTCAACGCTAACAGCTAACATAAGACATTTATCAGTTAATTATTTTATTATGTTATCAGACAGAGAATAGTTATCAGACAAGTATCAGATAATCAGTTATCAGGCGGTGATCCTAGATTCCCCTCGATCACCCAGTTATCAGGATATAGTCTAGATCTCAGGACTATTCAGTTTCAAACTCAGATAGTGATCCTAGGTTTCCCCTTGATCACTAGTTTAGCAAGATGTAGTCCAGTTTATGACTACACAGTTTAGCAGGATCAGTCAGATAGCCCACTATGGGTAAGGTTAAGACTTGGCGATCATAGGTATCCCCAAGATTGCCGAGGTAGGCACGGCGACCCTAGGTTTCCCGAGGTTGCCAACAGTAGGTAGGGTAGGAGCTCACTGAGACATTATGTCTCATCCCTATCCTTCTGGTGCAGGTTTTCAGGTAAGCTAGTGATGTTCATGAAGATTTTCACCAGGAAGACGCTGGATGGAGTGCAGTTGCTCGTCGCGGAGAAGCTCAGAAGGTTATTAGGATATGTTTATGTATTTATAGATGATGTTTGGATAAATGTATTAACGAGACAACTTGTACTCATTCAGATGTATTTATTATTATTATTGAAAATTTTAATGTACCCAGTATCAGATTAATACACATGCTAAATATTCTAGATAATTTAGTATGGGTGTTACAATTGGTATCAGAGCAGGTCGATTCAGACCGTGCCTTGGGTCATTAAAGTTTCAATAAAAGTAGTGGGACCATTGGGTTCCGGATATTGTTCTAAAGGTCACATCTAGTTGAGCCTGATCAACTCAGTCTAGTATATGACAGTTAGGATAAATGTCCGAGAGCTGAATGTGACCAAGGAGGAATGAAGTTTATGAAGGGCGAAGATTAAGACGATAGAATTGTTTGACGGAATTGGCGAAGAAGTATTCATGTCAAATGGTGGCTATCAAACTGTAAATGACGAAGCCTGATAGTGGCAAGGTCTTTGAGACATAAAGGATATTTAACAGTGAGGTGAAGTGCCTTAACCCAGTTGGACGCATCGTTGGACGATGCCTCGTCTGCGGAAGACATAAGGATTAAGGAATCATGGAATGCTCTAAGGAATGACGTGGAACCTTGACGGAAACCGTAGTTTGAGAAGTTAAAGTGAAGTGTGGACTAAGTAACAATTCTGAGTACAGAGTTGAAGAATCGAACTTGATTTGTATGAGATTTTAATGTCCGGACAGTTAAGAGAATTAATTATGGTAAGATTATGGTAAGATTATGAGTTGATGAAACTAACCACTCAAGTTTGGTTATTGAGTGTGAATCACAAGTAAGTTTGACCCCATCAGATCAGCCACGTCTCCTGAACCAGATTTGTGAAAGAAGAAGAGGAGATGATATGCAGCCTAAGAACTAAGATGGATGAATAAGTGGTAACAATAAGACTCGTTGCATGTCAAAACGTGAATCAAATTTTTGGATGTATCCAAATGGTAAGAAGATTAGAAGAAAGAGAAGCTAGACTGGAATTTTACTTAGTGAAGGTCGGATAATAAATAATAAGTTGCTGGAATTTATTATGTTGATGGACGAATTAAGTGAACATTCTTGATTAGACGAACGGTATTGAATTTCCTTGATTGGTTAAGGAAGGAAAGTTCAAGATAACACAAAGTTATAGTAGACCAGTGTAGAAGGATGATCGGGATTTCAGCCGAGAAATTATGTTGAGATTTTATTATACGAAGGATCGACTTGAACATGAAAGTTTAGGATTGAGGTTAATGCTAAGGAGTTATAAGCTCCCCATCGAAGAGGTTCCTTCCACAAATATCATAGAATAGAAAGAGATCACCTCGTGTTGATAAGTTTCCGAGGGCGGTAATAAGGCGTAGACTTGAATTGTGAATACAATAACGAGTTACTGGAGGAATCCAATAGATCATGATAATGTGCAAAAGTTTAAGATCGATTAATCGGGCACTCGAAGAAACGCAATCTATGTGGGGCGTTCTAGAGAACTGGTAAGAATTTGGAACTTTTCAGGACAGATTGTTCTGTAGAAACTCAAGGGTAATTTAAGGGACATGATAGAGCTAAGGAGACCCAAGTTGTCCCGGGAAGATTATGGATATGAAATCATTACGGACAAAGAAAGAGCGAATAGTAACAAGACTCAAATGAAAAGTATGAACCGTCAGAAGCTATAAGTGTTTTTAGAAGTTGCCACAAATGGATGTACATGAATTTAAGCTGCCTCAGATATACTTCCAGTCGGGTTTCTGCAATGTTTAATGATTATACATGAAGAGCTGACCAAGAGAAATGGTAACGTCAGACAAATTTGCTACAGTGATTACAAAGTGATAGAGTAAAATGATTGATCAACGGAATTTTATGTGACAATAGTGAAGTCTTCCTCCGATGCCAACCTGAGTATTAAAAATCAGAGTGGCGCAGCGGAGTGGTAATCTAAGAATGATATAATGAACAACGCTAAGCTGAGGCCTAGAGTATGAGAAGATGTTAAGTGTTTAATTCCTATTATACGGGATAGTAGTGAGTATAAGCGATTTGAATATATCATGAGTTCTAATGGAAAGTTATGGAAGTTAAGTGGATGAATACCTTAAACATCGAAATCCATGAGGGATGAAATATTTGAATAGAGGCCTTGATCAGATACGACAATGCAGTGGCGAATGAGTTTAATTTCATGTTGTACCCATGTCATGTTAACCTATAATAGCCGAGGATTTCGGAAGTCTTGAACTTAATGTTCACCAGTAAAGGAAGGAGAACTTCTACGTAGATTAAAAGTTATTCGTAGTCCACGGTAAAAGGCTGCGTAATTTCAGGTTATGATTAAAGGATTAAAGACTGAGTGTGCTTTTGGGTAGCAATCGAGTAGAGTTTTCCATTGAAAATCAGAATCTTGAATTTGACATCCAAAACAAGAAATAAGTTTGTGATGCCGGTGAATTGTAACCGTAAATTTACATTATAGGTTGTTGTATACTTAAGAATAAACATGAGTAACATTGGCGGGGCAAACCTGGCAAGCCAGTTGAAAGGCAAATCCCGGATGTTACGAAATGAGTTCAGAGTAAGAAAAGATTTCCAATTGATGTGGTAGTGTTTTAAATATGTTAAGATTAAGAATGATGTCCCGTTAGTCGGACGAAGATGAGGTAATGTAAAGTATTCACGTGCTCGCTTATGTATGTAAGATATATGCTATGAAATATATTATATAATGATATGTGAGACGACTTAAGCCACTCATCACTTGGACTAGATTCCTATAAGTTGGGATTATCAGTGTAGAAAACATTTATGCTACGACAAGAAAATGAGAATAAGTTGTGACAAGAATGATGGGAGATTGGCAAACTCCTAGTATGAAGAATGATTTCTAAGTTATTAAAGGTAAGTAACGTCGTAGATCAATCGAAGCAAAACGCGGGTAATCAGTAAGATTTCGCGAGTCTTTGAGGAATTCCGTAATGGAAGCAATGATTAAAATTATGGAAAGTAATACACCAAGATGCCTCCTCCTTGTATTTGTATAATGGAGATAGCGCGGTACTTTTACTCTCATTAAAGAATGGTATATTTATGGTAAAACCGTATATGTAGGATGTCGATGAATAAGGCAAAGATCGAATATAAGAACTCAATGAAATCGTTGAGGATAATAAGAAAGACCAATGTCGTCAAGGTAAGATTACGCGGACTATGACGAAATTATAAGAATTCAGCACAAGTGTTAGAATTGGATAACTCTAGTTTGGGTTACAAGAAAGTGTAATGCACATCAAGTGCTTCAGATAACAAAAGACTGTCGAATACATTCGACTTATAGAGTTGAAAATCTAAGGGATTCCGATAAGTAAGACGAACTGGAGTCTTGGCTAATGAAGGAAGTAATATGGGAAATTAATTCATGAATGATAGTGGATTCTAAATTTCGAGGACGAAATTTCTTTAAGGGGGGTAGATTGTAACATCCCGCCTAAGACTCGAACAATTATTAGTATTGAGACGATGTGTCAGAAATGTTGTAAGCAAGGGACAGTTTGGTAAACTGTCAGTTAATGGGTTTATTTATATGACAAGTGTAATATTCCGCTTATAAGTATCGATTATTAGTGTTAGAAGTCATTAAGCAAGCATGGCAATTAGATAATAATAGGCAATGGCAAGTTGGTAAATAAGAGGAAAAGGAGAGAATGTTTTTAAGAAAGAAGTAGAAAGATTTTTCTACACTCTTCCATTTGCCATTCCATTTTCAGATTTCTCTCCCCCTTGTACCACACCCACACGCCCTCATCCTTCTTCCCCTCACTCATTCAAACTCCATCTCAACTCTAGTAGGAATTGTGCTAGCAAGCTGGGTATTTGGAAAGTTAGAGCAAGAAGTGGTAAGGGAGAAACAAGGAGAACCAAAGGAGATTCAAGAGAAAGTAGTAGAGTGAAGCCAAGGCTTTGAGAGTCAGAGATAGCAAGCACCAATAGGAGGTTTAAGGTGAGCTCCACAGGGTTTTAGAACCCACTTGTGTAAGTTTAAGAGTAATTTTACGTTTTGAGCTAAGATTAGAGATTTTGCCCTAATCTCATATGCTTGCTAAATTCCTTGATTAATCATGTTTTAAACTATCAATTTATGTTAGAAATTCATTCCTTATGTTGTTATAGTGCTTGAGTATGTTTAGATATGTCAAAAATGGTGGAAAATCATGTTTTGAACCAGTCCTGAACTGTCATTTTCGCCCGGCGAACTCGGGGCGAGATTACGGCGATTTCTAGCATTTTTCCCTGCCTCATTTCGCCTCCACTTCGCCTCAGGGTCGCTCAGCGAAATCAGGCAGACAACACATGTCTGTTCTGGTTCGTTCTGGGTGCTGTATACGCGTTCGGCGAGGCTTTTAGTAACCGTTTTCAATGAAAGCCTTTTTTTTCCAAGAAAAACATCATTCTTGACATATCCGGAAGATTGTTTTAACATCTAAGGGAATGAATGAATAAGGAATTTGGCAAAGCATTAGAGATGCAAGTATAGAAGTTATTTAAGCTATGGAACATTTCCAACAATTATGTGATGGCTTATGATAACGATAAGCCTAAGACCATAAGTTCATAGTTATGTATTGAGAGATTAGTTCCCTCAAGAAATGCATTGAATATGCAAAAGCTTATAATAGAGTATTAGACGTACTTTCAAGTACATAAGTTAGAATAATGAGAATAAGAATGCACCTAAGATAGCATGATTAGGACGCACCCAATTTAGAGTGCGTATGCACAAGGAAAGAATTTAAGATCAAAGTCAAGAACCTATTTTATAGGTTAGGTATTTAAGAATGACTACTTAAGAATGCATTAGATATGCTTATGAACGAAAGTTAAGAATTAAATGATAAAGATTATACGTGTTCATCAGACTCCGGATTATGCCGGATGGGATTTCTCCGAAAGGGTTATCCACACGTAAGTTATAAGACTATATATGTTTAAAGAATAAGAACAAATTATTAAGATGGGCTTGATGTGTCTCTCGTATGCTCGCTAGTTAGGATACGAGGGGTTCCTGTGAAGTTACCGCCTTAAATGGCAGCTGGAACGGTGAAGTTACCGCTCGTGAGGGCAGCTACACATCCAAGTCTATAAAGTTAATGTGTCTCCTGTATGCTCGTTAGTTAGGATACAGGGGGTCCCCGTGAAGTTACCGCCTTAAATGGCAGCTGGGACGGTGAAGTTACCGCTCGCGAGAGCAGCCACACAAAATAAGAGGAGTCCGGTGTTAGCCTGATATGATAGGAATTTTCACCGGTAAAGGGGAGATGTAATTCGGGGTTACTCCACCCGGATGCACTCCGTAAAATGAACTCAGATAATATTGCTTGTTCAACGCTAACAGCTAACATAAGACATTTATCAGTTAATTATTTTATTATGTTATCAGACAGAGAATAGTTATCAGACAAGTATCAGATAATCAGTTATCAGGCGGTGATCCTAGATTCCCCTCGATCACCCAGTTATCAGGATATAGTCTAGATCTCAGGACTATTCAGTTTCAAACTCAGATAGTGATCCTAGGTTTCCCCTTGATCACTAGTTTAGCAAGATGTAGTCCAGTTTATGACTACACAGTTTAGCAGGATCAGTCAGATAGCCCACTATGGGTAAGGTTAAGACTTGGCGATCATAGGTATCCCCAGATTGCCGAGGTAGGCACGGCGACCCTAGGTTTCCCGAGGTTGCCAACAGTAGGTAGGGTAGGAGCTCACTGAGACATTATGTCTCATCCCTATCCTTCTGGTGCAGGTTTTCAGGTAAGCTAGTGATGTTCATGAAGATTTTCACCAGGAAGACGCTGGATGGAGTGCAGTTGCTCGTCGCGGAGAAGCTCAGAAGGTTATTAGGATATGTTTATGTATTTATAGATGATGTTTGGATAAATGTATTAACGAGACAACTTGTACTCATTCAGATGTATTTATTATTATTATTGAAAATTTTAATGTACCCAGTATCAGATTAATACACATGCTAAATATTCTAGATAATTTAGTATGGGTGTTACAGTTATCTTCAAATTTAAACAAAATTTTGTTACCTATAATAATGGTTCCATGAAGAGTTAAAATTCTATAAATAAGAAAAGTAGTAATTGTTAAAAAATTCAAGGTCAAAATAAAAGAACAGATTTGAGAGAAAAAAATAAAAGACTCCATGAATATTCAAAAGGAAGAAAAAGTAGAAGACTCATTGGAAATTAACTTAAAAAAATTAATGAGATGTGCACAATATTTAGAAAATTTACAATTGTTTGTTATGAGAGAGAGTGCTAAAAAATAGAAATTTGTTGGAGAAAAAGATAGTAACTAACAATTGTTTGTTACGAGAGAAAAATAAAATATTAAATTTATATGGAAGAACGTTCCTGTAACGACCAAAATGGACCCAACCGAGTAACGATATTAGATATAATCAATCCGACCGTTGAAAATGACCTAATTAGACTAAGAACAAAGTAGGAACTGGAATTTCGGCGATCGGAATCTTCGGCATATGTCAATTCGACAAACTATCCCTTAAGAAACCTAGTCAGCACGGAAGGACATTCCTTTGACGACCAAAACATACCCAACTGAGTAACGGTATCAAATATAATCAATCCGACCGTTGAATATGACCTAGTTGGACTAAGAACGAAGTAGGAAATGGAATTTCTTCGATTGGAATCTTCAGTATAAGTCAATTCAACAAACTATCCCTTGAGAAACCTAGTTAATTACAAGGAAGGACATGTTTGACAAACTCTCCCTTCAGAAACTCTCCCTTCGATAAAATATCTTTTAATTATATAAAAGAATTAGCTTTAAATTTTGGAAAATGACTTTTAAGCACATAAAATTAAGGTGATCATGAATTTAAAGAAGGACAATGAAGGAAATTTGTTGAACTTCAATTTTCATATATTGTTATTAGTAGACAAAAATAGAGGTTAGAAAAATCCGGTTAGTTTTTCAAATATTAATTTTGTAAAAACACTAATAGAAACACTAAGATCATAAAAAATAGTCATCATCCTAAATCCGATCTCATTTATAATAATGACAAAAGTTTGTATTATTTCTCTATTTTTATGTTACAATTAATTTTTTTAAAGTGAACCATACTAACCATACTGCTTTGTTTTAACGTTAAGTGAATCTTTCTGAGACTAACTTTCATTCAATGAGAATCTTCCTAAGAACTGAGATTTTGTTCTCTAAGAAGTTTCCTAAAAACTAACTCCCGTTCTATGAAAATCTTCTTAAAACTAACTTCCGTTCTAAGAGGGTCTTCCTAAGAAATAAGATTCCGTTATATGAGAATCTTCCGAATACTAACTATCGTTCTATGAGAATCTTCCTAAGACAAACTTCCATTCTTTGAGAATCGTCCTAAGACTAACTTCTATTCTATGAGAATCTTCTAAATACTAACTATTGTTTTTTGAGAATCTTTCAAAGACTGACTTCCGTTCTATGAAAATCTTCCAAATATTAATCATCGTTCTATGAGAATCTTCCTAAGACCAACTTCCATTCTTTGAGAATCTTCCTAAGACTAACTTCAGTTCAATGAGAAATCTTCTAAATTCTAACTACTGTTCTATGAGAATCTTTCAAAGTAAGACATATGTTCTATGAAAATCTTTTAAAGACTAACTTTCGTTTTATGAGAATGTTACAAAGACTAACTTCTGTTTTATGAGAGTATTTCTAAGAATTGAGATTATGTTATATGAGAATCTTCCAAATATTAACTAACGTTCCATTAGAATCTTCCTAAGACTAACTTCCATTCTTTGAGAATCCTCCTAAGACTAACTTCCGTTGTATGATAATCTTGTAAATACTAACTATTGTTCTATGATAATTTTTCAAAGACTGACTTCTGTTCTATGAAAATCTTCCAAATATTAACTATCGTTCTATGAGAATCTTCCTAAGACTACCTTCAATTCTTTGATAATCTTCCGAAAACTAACTTCCGTTCTACGAGAATCTTCTAAATACTAACTATTGTTTTATGAGAATCTTTGAAATATTGACCTCTGTTCTATGACTATTGTTTTGGAGGATTGTCATAGAGCGGAAGTCAATATTTCAAAGATTCTCATAAAACAATAGTCAGTATTTAGAAGATTCTCGTAGAATGGAAGTTAGTCTTAGGAAGATTATCAAAGAATTGAAGATAGTCTTTTTACTATGCTAACGTATGCATATATTTTATTATGTTTGTTGGTATAATTTTGATTACAATTTTTAAATTTTTAAATATTAATGGAAATTATTCATACATCGATTTATCTCAAATTATTGTCAAACTATATAACGAAATTATTTATCAACTCGACGTATTTTGGTTTGTCAATATATAAAGGATCCATGTATGAAATTGAAATCATCGAACTTTTGAAAAAATGGACAAATCTCAATGTAGCAAATAGTATAAACTAGAGATTTTATATTTTTTTTGGGAAATAAACTAAATAAAACAAATATTAATGATTCCAAAATAAAACAATTTTTTGTTTTTTGGGATTTTATGTTAACAATTGTCGAGAGAACATGAATCAATGAAAAGAGAAACAAAAGAAAGCCATTATGTCATTAGCGTTGAAACAACCAAAAAGTGCAACATCCAAATTTATAGGCTCTGTCTCCCGTGCGCGCCCTTCATGGGTTGCGTACGGTGCGAGACTTGGTTTTTTTTTCAGCAAAATAAAAAAATAATAGTTTTTTTTTTCCAGCAAAATAAAGAATAATTTTTTTTATTTACAATTTCATTAAAAAACACAAAAGTTAAATATGAGTTGACTTAAATATGAGTCTCTCCCTTCATTTTATCCAATTTTATTTCAATTGCAGAACATAATTTACTTGATCATACTATAATTTATTAAGTGTATTTCACTAAATGATATACATTTTAGGGGTGTACATGGGTCGGTTTGGCCAAACCCAAGACCCGAACCATATAAGGTACTCCCGTTGGGTGATAATATGAAATAATGAATTTCATCATAAAATACTTGAAAGATCTATTTTTTTATAATATTCTATACATTTTGCACAATTTCATTAAAAAACACAAAAGTCAAATATGAGTTGAATTACCACTTTTGGTCCTTACTTTTAATTCAACTCATATTTGACTTTTGTGTTTTTTAATGAAATTGTGCAAAATGTATAGAATATTATAAACATCTCTCCCAAAAGAAATTAGAATTTTTTAACAAAATATGAATTAAATATGAATTTTTAACCGCCATAAAGGTAAAAATTCATATTTAAAGAATCTTTTGGGACTAAAAGTCGAAGATTGTCATAAAACGGAAGTTAGTCTTGGTTAGATAGTCATAGAACGTAAGTTAGTCTTAGTTAGGTTGTCATAGGTAAGAATCTTGGTTCTTAGGAAGATTCGCATAGAACGGAAATTAGTCTTACTAAGATTGTCATAGATAAGCATCTTAGTCTTAACAAGATTCGCATAAAACAGAAGTTAGTCTCAGTAAGACTATCATATGTAAGAATATTAGTTCTTACAAAAATTCGCATAAAATGGAAGTTAGTCTTGGTAAGATTATCATACATAAGAATCTTAGTTCTTAAGAATATTCTAACAGAACAGAAGTTAGTCTTGGTAAGATTATCATTCCGTTCTTTTTTAAGTGTCTCTTTTGTAAAAACGTTATGTTTCTATTTAGTCGTCAATTTCAAAGTTCAATGCAATATTAAATATTGTTTTACCAATATTACCCTTAATTATTTATTACAGTGAAAAATATATATGAAATAAGATATGAAATGAACGAGACTATTATTAAAAAAAGATAAATTATTGTATTAAAGTAGTAATATTTATTGATTGTCTTGATTTTGTGTAAAATGTCAAAAAGTGATTATTAAAAAGGAGCAGAGAGAATATCATATACGTCATTTATTGAATGAATCTAAAAAGTCTATTTTTTTTATAATTTAGATCGGAGTAGTATAATTTATATTTCAATTAATTTCTTTTAAATAATTGAACAAGTAATAATAATTTATGAATTTTATAATGGGTTAAATAAGTTTTTTGTCAAACTAAATATAGCGAATTTCATTTTTAGTCCTCATAAGAAAAACTGTCTTGGTCCCTATAAATTTTTTCAACATGTAATTTTAGCTCCTATTAAATTAAAAATTGTATATTATGATTAAACTTTTAAAATATTTTTTACGGACATGTCACGAACATTTTTATAAACTCTTTTACAAAAAATTATAGTTTTTTAACATCTAAAGAATTAAATGTGAATTTTTTTTAAACGTAAAATTTTGAAATATAAGTAATGAAAAATTAAATCTAAAAATAAAATTTTGAGCTCATTTTTTATGGAGAAATTTTTTTTTGACAAACAAAAATGAAATATATTACGACAAAATGAGACACCAAATTAGCACAAGGTGTGCCAAAAAGGTGCTCAAAAGTTTACACCGGAACAAGTCACAAGGAAAACAAAACCAAAACGGATTAGCCGATGCCCATACAAACAAAAGGGCTCGATCACCACAAATGAGAATCTAAACGAACATTAATGTTAGTTGTCTTCATCCACCAAAAGGAATGTAACTTGACCAAAAAGTGTAACAAAGATGAAATTAAAGGACTCAAACAGACTTTTTATTAATTATGAGACCAAAGCGATACCAAAAAAATAATTAAAGGACGATTGAATATAAAAGGAAATTAAATTTTAGAAAGGTTTAAAGTTTTAAAAATTGTAAATAAAAAAAATTATTTTTTATTTTGCTGGAAAAAAAAAACTATTATTTTTTTATTTTGCTGGAAAAAAAAAACCAAGTCTCGCACCGTACGCAACCCATGAAGGGCGCGCACGGGAGACAGAGCCAAAATTTATAACTCTAGCATGTTTTGATTTTCAATATAGAGAATGTCTTTTGCCAATTTTGAAAATTAGACTTGATTTATGACCAACATTTTTTGTATTCCCATTCTTCTATTCTCAATGAAAATAAAAATAAAAATGTTGGCATTATTGAGTTTATTAGGTCTGAGTCTGATTTTACCCGAAACCCGTTATTTTTTATGGGTTTTTCATTTTTAAAATCATACTCACCCAATTACCCAACCCAATCCATATACATTGCAAATGCATCAATCAATTTGCGCCATTTGTTATTATGAAACGATGTGTCAGTGTGCAGGACACAATTGTTCAGAACTTTGATTTATTGTGCCTGGTGATGTGATATAGTAGAAGACTTCTCACATTAAGTACAATTTCCACACGCTTTCACATGGGTTACACAGTAACTCTACTGATTCTAAGAGGTGTAGGTTGCTTAATGGTACATGGGTTTCACATGGTTACACACTTCTAGTTCGGATTGGACGAAAGAATGCAAGTTCTATTTTTCTTAATAACTTATTTATTTAATAATGTAAAACCATGCATGATTTCAAATTGGACCAGTGAAGCAATTATTATACTCAACTACCCAATTGAATTAAAATTGTTGACCATTAAACACCAAGCACACCTAACAATTAGTAACATATACCACGCCTTTATTCTATATAAATCTACAAAGTGCCCTCATTTTCTATCTTCTATAAGCATGGAAAATATTCAGAGCAATCCTTGTGAGAAAAAAGTATAGACTCGAAATATAAAATGGGAAAGGTTTATGCTGTCTTCGAAGGTAGGAAACCTGGGGTATATGTTTCATGGCCCATAGCGTTTGCTCAAGTACATGGTTGGAGGAATGGTTCACAAATGGGTTACAACACACTGGAACAAGCAGAGGCTGCATACCGAGCTTATTGTAAGGACGTTGGACGTGAATATATTAATTAAGGTTGAACGCAGTAGTCAATGTGAGACGGGTCAATGTTCATATAGCAACAACACTAGTGATCACGATGAAGTTCCTTTACGTAAGTATACTAAGTTTCATACTCATGGTTACTGGTGTTTGATTATTCATGTTATATTCTTTTCATTTTTTATGATTAGAAGTTTACTTGACATCAAACATGGCTGAAGATACATCTGCTGCAAATTTTGTTCTACAAGAGAGTACTCAAAAACTGCTTGAAAAGGTATGCAATCGCATGAGGATATCGGGACCAGTTTATTCTTTGCATGATGTCAGGGATGTGTAAGGTTTACATTATTTCAGGTATTCTGGTTGTTTGTCAAGTCGTTTGGTTGGAGAACCAATGGTGTCCATTAGTCGTTTTGCTAAGTCAGAATATGACGCAAGGGAGGATGCTGCCGCGGGTTTACTCCGTCGTTTGCTAACGGCTACTGGTGGAAAAATTCGTGACTACAACTACTATAATGTAGTACTCCTTTCAGAAAATATTGAGAAGCTAAGGGATGAAATCTTTGAGTTGAAGATGGTGATAGCAACGATGAAAGCTGAAAATGCTGTTCATAACAGTTGTGGTTGATGTAATTAGTATTAACGCTTATAATTGCTTTGCTAGTTTGCACCATGCATGTTTCTAACATCTATGTGTGTGTTGTGTTGTAGTGGTGTCACACACACAAAATAAAATGCATGTTCTGTCAATACCAAAACCCCTGTTGTTTGTAATCTCTATTTGCATGGTGTATGAATTCCATATAGTACATGTATCATATTAACAATTATTGTAAATATTCTTCTAAGATTATTTTATTATAGTTTATTAATTTTTTTGCCTTTAAATACCATTTTTGGTCTTTAAGTTTGACAAGAATACCGGATTAGTTCTTTAAGTTTTTTTAAGTTTCAAATAGGTCTTTTAAGTTGTTAATTTAATGCACCTATTTAAAAATTTTAAGTTTCAAATAGGTCCTTAAAGGTTAACGGTGTAATAAATTAACAACTTAAAGGACCCATTTAAAACTTAAGAACTTATAGGACTAATCTGTTATTCTTATTCTTGTCAAACTTAAAATACCAATTGAGGTATCTGGCCTAAATAAAAAACTAGCGGAATATAAAAAAAATACACCTAAATATGTTATTATTAAATTTGACGTGTGTGCGCACCTCGTTTTTTTCCTCGGGAAAAAGACGCGCAAATCCTCCGAGGTCGTCCTCGAACGCTCGGAGGGCCTTTGTGAAGCCGCCACCAAAGTTTTTGTGTAAAGGGAACGTTGATAAACCCTTAAGTTTTTTTTGTTGTAAAGGGAAACGATAATAAAACCCTTTTGACGATGAGGATAAGGATTAGGTCATCGCAACCATTGTCGGGTTCGGGAGTCGGTTACGCGAGGGGAAGGTATTAGCACCCCTCACGTCCGTTGTACTCAACGGGAACCTTCTATTTGGTTAATGCTTGAATTGCTTTTTAATAATTTGCGTGCATGTTTATTTATGTTAAAAATATAATAAAGGGGGAAAGAGATAAAAACAAACGAAAGAAAAAAAGTTTTTATTATTGTGCTTGACAAGATGTCGATCTTGCTCCTACGTCTCTCCCGGTAGTCGGAGAATTCAAAGCATACGTAGTTCTTTGATAGAAAAACGTATGTGTGTTGGTTGTTTTTAATTGGACGATGTTTTAACCAAATTCTTGCGATTAAACGTAGCTTGTATGCTCGCACTTGGAGACTTATTAAGCGTTCGTTCGCGAATCACATTAGAATTGTTAAAAGGTACGTCCGTTAGGGTAGAGGGTTGAATTGGTCGCTATGGGACCAAGAGAGGTACAATGGACTCATATAAGTCAAACATTGACCGAGTGGACTCCGAAAAGTCGGGCGATTGTTCGATTGATCCACTGAGATCAAGAACGGGTACAATGGACTCGGACGAGTCGAACATTGACCGAGTGGACTCTAACGAGTCGAGGGGTTGAGTCTAATGGCCAACGGGGGACCAAAAGGTTTGGATTGACCACAAGGGGCCAAGATTTGGTTTGGTTAGGGTTGTACATATTGAAAAAAGGGAATGACGATTGTCCGAGCGACGAGACATACGTCACGCATTCGTACAATCGGGGCGATGGAGAGACATACGTCACACCATCCCTTTTTCATTCATGTTTTTGGGTTGAATTCTTTAGAAATCCCAAGGTATGTCAAAACATTTGGTTTGAAAACCCAAAATGGGAAGGTTTAGCAAATTTGCTAGAAAACGCGCAAGTTCGTCTCATTTTGCGAAAATGCGAACGTAAACGGGGTATGTTCATCTTTGAGTTTTGAACATCATGAACAATATTTATTGTTCAAGTTTAGATTGAAAAGATGAACATAGCTTGTTTGTTCATGTGGTTTTGAAAGTTTGGGAACATAACTTGCTTTGCAAGTTATCCACAAAATGTTCATACGAACTTGTGATTTTGCCAAGAATATGCAAAAACCTTGTTATGGTTTGAAGAACATAGGTTTAAAAACTCTTAGGTTCTGAGCTCTGGGGCTAGAACCTCAAAAATTGGTTGTTTTGACACAAAAACTCAGGTTCTGAGTTCTGTCATGGTCGCACTGCGACCATGACTTCGCACTGCGAAGCATGCGAAATTTTGGGTTCAGAAGCTGTTTCTGAACTTTTGTTCAGAAACAACTTCTGAACACACTCAGGGCCTTATAGATGGGTGAAAAACTTTGAGTTTTTGGGGTGAAAAAGGTTGGACAAACCAGTTTTGATGTTTTGAAAACCTTGGGATTTCTTTGAAATTCAAAAGGGGTTTTTTAGAATCGAAGAGGTTTGAGCCAAAATAGCTATGCAAACACAATTAAAAAGCAAGATAAGTGCTTTAGAAACTTACAGAACTCCTTAGCAAAGCTCCAGCTGCACTTGGTTTGTATTGATTGAAGACTTTCACAAGAGGTTTGAATATTGGTGATGGTTTTGGAACTTTGGAAAGCTTTGTGTTGGATTGATTGTTTCTGGTTATTTGTGGAGGTTTGTAGGCTAAAATGAGTAGAGTTTCTGCTCTTTGAATGCTGTGTTTACTCTGTTTTTCTTTTAGTTTTGTAACCTTGGGCATTGCCTTCTATTTATAGGCCAAAACCAAATCTTTGTCATCATTACACAATCCCAAAATTTCAGCTGATTTGTGGTCAAGATCAAGCTGAATCCCTTTGCATTAAATGCTAATGGATAGAGGCAACCTTGCCTTGTACCAAGGGGCAAGATCCAGTCTGATTTCAGCCACAAATTCAACTTATTCTAGAAGGTAATGATGAAGAACAAAGCTGATTTGCAATTGGCTAATGCTTGGGGATCAATCCTTGCAATCTCAATGGTTGGTCAATGAAAACGTGCACTGTAATGTGCAGAGATTGAGGGATGAAAAGGCTACTTATGGCTGGTGTGAGAGGGTGAAAAGCTGCTGCAAAACAGAGTAGGCACTCATGGCTTTTCAAGTGAAAAAATCCAGCTGGTTTGACTGGTTTTGGGGGGAGCAAGCAGGAGGAAAGTCCTCAAGCAGGTGGCTGGCAACCTTGTGGTGGTTAGCTGGTCACCTGGGAGGGACTAGAGCTGCCCAAGGGCAAGCCCACTTGCTTGTCACATGCTAGGTTGGAAGAAAAAGCTTCCAACCTTGGCATTAATGGCAAGTCCTTCAACTCTGGCTTTGCTTGGCCCAATTAGCCATGAATGCTACTTAAAATAATTATGGAAGTGATGTGCAACAGATTCTGGAATTAAATCAAAGAAACCAAAAATCTGCAGAAAAATCGCAGACTTCGCAGTGCGAAGGGAGCTTCGCAGTGCGAAGTCATCATTTTTAAAATGTTGACTTTTCTGTTGACTTTTGTTGACTTTTGACTTTTTTTTCCTCTTTGATTCTTTTTGATTTTTGTTTTAAAATGCGTAGGACAAAATTAGGGTACTACAGCTGCCCCTACTTAATTGTGTCTTCGCATAGAGTGCGTGAGCGCCGAGGGCATCTCATGAACTCTTTGCGGAGATCAATTAAGTAAAAAGAAGGACCCGAATTTTGTCCTTCGCGAAATGCAGATGCAATGGTTGGTAGGGGTTGATCGTATCCAGCCGCTAACACTGGAGGTAGATTCACTGGGGGATGAAGGTAATCTTATCTAGGCACTGCTTCTAGAGGTCGATTCCTGAGGATGATGATCTTCTCTAGGATGTCACTAGAGGGGGGAACATGGATGTAGGTTTACTACTCTAGGTATTGCTTCTAGAGGGGAAACATGGATGTAGGTTTACTACTCTAGGTATTGCTTCTAGAGGGGAAACATGGATGTAGGTTTACTACTCTAGGTATTGCTTCTAGAGGGGAAACATGGATGTAGGTTTACTCTAGGTACTGCTTCTAGAGGTGGATACCTAAGCTAGGTGATCTTATTCAGGTACTGCTTCTGAATACCGATACACTGGGGGAGGTGATCTACTCTAGGTACTGCTTCTAGAGGTCGATACCTAAACTAGGTGATCTTATTCAGGCACTGCTTCTGAATATCGATTCCTAACACGCTGCGGTCTTCCCCTAAATAGGTGCCCCTGGTTGAATGTTGATGGATGTTGGTGAATTTGTGATACTCACTGGAGGATCCTTGTTGAGGATTCATGGCATGATATGAAATGCATGTGTATGAATGATTTGTATATGCATGCATGAATAAAAAATGAAAGAAATGCTGACTGGGTGCCGAGCAGAGTCGGTCTTTGTTTGTGGTTGTGTTACTGACAATTGGGTTCTCCTTTTTTGTTGGTTTTTTGGTTGATCGGTTTGGAAGGACAAGGTCCTTTGCCTACATACCCAAATGGGATCAAAACCGGTGTAGTTCGAGCCTAAGCCCGAAAATTTGTGTTTTGTTTGTTTTTTTGGTTGGTCGGTTTGGAAGGACAAGGTCCTTTGCCTACATACCCAAATGGGATCAAAACCGGTGTAGTTCGAGCCTAAGCCCGAAAATTTGTGTTTTGTTTGGTTTTTTGGTTGGTCGGTTTGGAAGGACAAGGTCCTTTGCCTACATACCCAAATGGGATCAAAACCGGTGTAGTTCGAGCCTAAACCCGAAAATTTGTGTGGGTTTGCCAATAATGATTGGACTTTTGTTTGGGGTTGAGACTCCCTGGGGAGTATCAATGAGGTATGGCTTATGGGGATATAGGATCATTTTGGAAGCATGATCGATATCCAGCCTTTGTTGGTGTTTGGATGCTTAGGGTGTTTACTGGGGATTTTTGTTCCGCTTGACCCTTGGTTTTTTTTTTGCGCTCCGTGTGCCGCGAGCTACACACTTGCCTTTGCTAAGGAGCCTAAGTCCTTCGGTGCAATACTTTGGTAGGAACTACCGCAATTCTTTCAGAATTCACGAAGATTCAAAATAAAGCAAAGTTTGTTTGTTTTTTTTCTTTTTGGAAGAAAATTCTTTTGTTTATTTCCCATGTTTTAAAGCATTTTTATCATGAATAAAACAAAATTTTATGCGCTACTGAGAACATAAAATAACAAAAGGAAATTTATTCAATGCAGATTTGACCTCTTGAATGGGTAAAAATACACAAAGTGAGAAGTGAGATAGACAAAGACAAGAAAAAAGCAAAAAGAAAATGGTTGGTTTTGGCACAACACATGCTATTTCCTTATGACTTCGATATTTCCGTTTGTTGGAAGATGTTGACGAGACCGATTCTTCTCCTCTTGAATCTTGTCCGGAGCTTGGACGCTGCAGTCATTGCCTTTCTTTTTTGTTAACCCCTAACTTTTGCCTGGACCGCTCTTTCGAGTTTTTCAATCCACCGGGGTATATTTCCTTTTTTGATGTCCTTAATTTTTGCCTAGACCGCCTTTTCAGGTTTTCAATCTAGCAGGACGCTCTCTATTGCCTAAACCGCCCTTTCAGGTTTTCGATTTAGCGAGCTTTTTCTTTTTTTTTCTTTAGGCATAATACCTCTTGACTGCATCGGAGTTTATTGAGAGTGGGAACTCCTCTCCGTCCATAGTGGTGATGATCAGGGCTCCGCCTGAGAAAGCTTTCTTTACCACGTACGGCCCATCATAGCTGGGGGTCCACTTCCCTCGGGGATCTTTGTGGATAGGTAATATCTTCTTGAGCACTAGGTCTCCTTCTTTGAATTCTCGAGGACGGACCTTCTTGTCGAATGCTCTCTTGAGCCTCCTTTGATAGAGTTGTCCGTGACATATTGCCGTCAGACGCTTCTCCTCTATGAGATTCAGTTGGTCGAACCTTGTTTGGACCCATTCAGCTTCTTCTAGCTTGGTTTCCATCAAGACCCTTAGCGAAGGAATTTCCACCTCTACGGGGAGAACAGCTTCCATACCGTATACTAAGGAGAAGGGGGTTGCCCCAGTTGAAGTGCGAATGGCTGTTCTGTAGCCATGTAGCGCAAAGGGAAGCATCTCATGCCAATCCTTATATGTTGTCACCATCTTCTGGATGATCTTCTTTATGTTCTTATTGGCTGCTTCTACCGCACCATTCATCTTTGGTCGGTAAGGGGAGGAATTATGGTGCTCAATCTTGAAATCTTTGCACAACTCCTTCATTGTCTTGTTGTTCAGGTTTGCCCCATTATCGGTGATGATTTTGTGGGGAGTACCATAACGGCAAATGATTTCCTTCTTGATAAATCGGGCTACCACTTGTTTGGTTACGTTTGCATATGAAGCTGCTTCTACCCATTTGGTGAAGTAGTCGATGGCAACGAGGATGAAGCGATGTCCATTTGACGCTTTGGGCTCGATCATTCCAATCATGTCTATGCCCCACATAGAGAAAGGCCAAGGTGAAGTCATGACGTTCAGTGGTGTTGGTGGCACATGCACCTTGTCGGCGTAAATCTGGCACTTGTGACAAGTCTTGGCATAGTGGAAACAATCAGCTTCCATGGTTAACCAATAGTAGCCCGCCCTTAAGATTTTCTTGGACATTGCATGCCCATTAGCATGGGTTCCAAAAGATCCCTCGTGGATTTCTTTGATGAGCATGTCCGCTTCATGTTTATCCACACATCTGAGCAGGACCATGTCATAGTTTCTCTTGTAGAGGGTATTCCCACTGAGGAAGAACTGGGATGCCAATCTTCTGAGGGTCCTTTTGTCGGTGTGCGAGACATTTTCTGGATACTCTTGCTCTTCGAGGTATCGCTTGATGTCGTAGAACCAAGGTTTGTTGCCAAGTTCTTCTTCGACTGATGCGCATACAACTGGTTTGTCTCTACGATCCATCCTTATGATTGGTGCCTCGTTGTAAGAATTTACTTGGTACATTGATGATAATGTAGCCAAAGCATCTGCTACCTGATTTTCTTCTCGAGGTATGTGGTGGAAATTGATTTCATCAAAATGCCTGATCAATTCTACAACCCGGGCTTGGTAGGGAATTAAATTGGGATGTCTCGTTTCCCATTCTCCTTTGACTTGATAGATGACCAAGGCTGAGTCACCGTATACTTCAAGGTTTTTGATCCTTAGATCAATTGCTGCTTCGAGGCCTAGGATACATGCTTCATATTCTGCCATGTTATTGGTGCAGTCAAAGCATAACCTTGCTGTGAAGGGTTGGTATCCATTTCTTGGGGAGATTAAAATTGCTCCGATACCGTGTCCCATGGCATTTGAGGCGCCGTCGAAAGCGAGCTTCCATTGAGCTCCTGGTTCTGGTCCTTCATCATCGCTTGTGACTTCTTTGTCATTCAAAGCTACGACATCTTCGTCTGGGAAGTCAAATTGTATGGGCTGATAATCCTCCAATGGTTGGTGAGCAAGGTGCTCGGATAAAACACTCCCTTTGATGGCTTTTTGAGCAACATATTGGATGTCATACTCAGACAGCAGCATTTGCCAACGGGCTATCTTCCCTGTGAGGGCAGGCTTTTCGAAGATGTACTTGATGGGATCCATCTTCGATATCAACCAAGTTGTATGGGTCAACATGTATTGCTTTAGACGTCGAGCAGCCCATGCTAAAGCGCAGCAAGTCTTTTCAAGTGAAGTATACCTTGTTTCACAGTCGGTAAACTTCTTGCTTAGGTAGTAGATTGCGTGCTCTTTTCTTCCCGTTTCATCTTGTTGTCCTAACACACAACCCATTGATCCTTCAAGTACGGTTAGGTATAAGATGAGGGGCTTACCCGGAACCGGAGGTATTAAAATTGGTGGTTCTTGCAGGTATTGTTTGATCTTGTCAAACGCCTCTTGGCAATCCTCATTCCAATGAACGGCTTGGTTTTTCCTTAGCAGCTTGAAGATTGGTTCGCAGGTAGCTGTCATGTGTGAGATGAACCTGGCGATGTAGTTCAATCTTCCTAAGAAACCCCGTACTTCTTTCTCGGTATTTGGCGCTGGCATTTCTTGGATGGCTTTTACCTTATCGGGATCCACTTCAATACCTCTTTGGCTGACGATGAAGCCCAATAACTTCCCGGATCTAACGCCAAATGTGCGCTTGTTAGGATTTAAGCGCAGCTTGAACTTTCTTAGGCGTTCGAAAAGCTTTTGTAGATGGACTAGATGATCCTCCTCCGTTTGGGATTTGGCAATCATATCGTCGACGTAGACCTCAATTTCCTTATGGATCATGTCGTGGAAAAGAGTCACCATTGCTCTTTGGTATGTTGCCCCGGCATTTGTTAATCCGAAAGGCATTACCTTATAGCAGAATGTTCCCCATGGGGTGATGAACGTAGTTTTCTCCATGTCCTCTGGAGCCATCTTGATTTGGTTATATCCCGAGAAGCCATCCATAAAGGAAAAGACTGAGAATTGGGCTGTGTTGTCTACCAATATGTCGATGTGTGGTAGCGGGAAATCATCCTTTGGGCTTGCTCTATTCAAGTCCCGATAATCCACACACATTCTCACCTTGCCATCTTTCTTTGGAACTGGCACAATGTTGGCAACCCATGTTGGATACTTGGTTACGGCTAAGAAGCCGGCATCGAATTGCTTTTTGACCTCTTCTCTGATCTTGAGAGTCATATCGGGTCGAGTTCTTCTCAATTTTTGCTTCCCTGGCGGGCATTCCGGCTTGAGTGGCAGCTTGTGTACAACGATGTTAGGGTCTAAACCCGGCATGTCTTGATACGACCAAGCGAATACGTCCACGTACTCTTGCAGAAGCTTGATCAACTTTCCTTTCACATCCTCGTGCAGGGAGGCTCCTATCTTGACCTCTTTCTTATCCTCTTCGGTCCCCAAATTGACCTTTTCAACTGATTCTTGGTGAGGTTGTATTACCCTATTCCCTTGATTTGCAAGTCTGGACAATTCTTCAGGCGGTTCATAATCGTCCTCTTCATCATCTTCCGTTTGATTAATCGGGCAATCGAAGTCATAAGGGTTTAAGGTAGTGTTGTTTTTGGAGGGTGGATTTGTAGATCTGCATGAGTATGATTTTTTTTTTAGGCTTTTTGTAGAAAATTTTTTTTTAAAACAAATGCAAAAAGGGAAAGACTCAAATGAACATAAAAGATTGCTTTTATTCATGATTGTAAATAACTTATAAAAACATGGGGGCCCCACACGACTAATCATTTGCCTTGGGCAGAGCTAAATGATTTTTTTTTTTAAAAGTAAAAACAAACAAACATGGTTTATTACTTAATCCTGGTAATGATCTCGGGAATTGCGATAGCCCTCCAATTGTTCAAAGCTTCATCCGAAGCGCAACGATACACCAAATCAGGCACGTCTTCGTCTACGTCTTCGAGTAGAGCCACTTGATCTTCATGGATAAACCCCGCATTGATGAATGTTTCCGAAATGGGGAGGATCCCTTGCTTTGAAGGCTTTGAGAAAGTTCCGGCTGATGGATGATACCCAATTTGGATCCAACCTTGGTCCATTAGCTTTTGAAGACAGCTCTTCAACTCTTCGCACTCATTCGGGTTGACCTTGCAGGCTTCACAGTTGGCGTGCATTTCCTCGAATAATCCAAAGCCAGTTAAACGCTCCCTTATAGTCGACAGGGGAGTCTTAACATTGGATACCCTTTCGACTGGACCAAAGTCCTTTTGTTCCTCCACCGCATTTACAGAGGGACCCGCATGCCCCGGCAATGGGTTGTTCTTCACATTGGGGCTTTCCTCTTTGAAGGATAACAGCTTCTTGTCAATAAGATCCTGCACCTTGTGTTTGAAAACTCTACAGTTTTCGATATTGTGCCCCACGGATCCTGCGTGGAAATCACATTTGGCATTTGCGTCGTACCACTGTGGATATGGTGGCGACATTGGTGGTAGTAGTCTTGTCTCGACCATACCCTTTTGGATTAGGTATGGCAAGATCTGACCATAAGACATAGGTACAGGATCAAACTGCCTATTAAAGTAACTGTTCCTTGAGCTCGCTTGATTCCTTGGTGGGTACCCGCCTTGTTGCTGTTGCTGTTGATTTTGCTGCGGCAACACTACTGGTTGTCGAGGTGGATTTGCGGGAATCACTTGAGGTGAGTAACGCCCTTGAGCCGTTGCTGCTGCCACATAAGGATAGTGGTAGTGAGGCATTTGATTTGGTGGTGGGTAGGATGGTCCCATTAGAACGGCATTTGTCTCCCCCTCTTTCTTTTTGTGAAAGTTGCTGGGGGGCTTTCTAGCTCCACTTTGAGCTTCTGGAGAGCCTTGGATTTTTCCTCTCTTCACTCCATCTTCTATTCTTTCACCGACCATGACTAGATCGGAGAAACCGGCAGACGTACTTCCAATCATCTTGTCGTAATATGGGCCTTGAAGTGTGCCCATAAAGGTGTCGACAAGTTCTCTTTCCAATAGTGGTGGTTGTACACGAGAAGCTAGTTCTCTCCACCGCTGAGCGTACTCCTTGAAGGACTCGTTGCTTCTTTGTAGGAGGTTTTGTAGTTGCATCCTATTTGGAGCCATGTCCAAATTATATTTGTATTGCTTTAGGAAGGCATCGGCTAGATCCTTCCAAGTTTGGACATGGGTACGCTCGAGCTGCATGTACCAATCCAAGGACGCTCCGCTTAAACTATCTTGAAACACATGCACCATGAGTTTCTCGTTCATTGCGTAAGCCGCCATCTTCCTACAGAACATCCTTAGATGGTTCCGAGGGCATTGAATTCCTTTGTATTTCTCGAAGTCCGGTGCTTTGAACTTCGGAGGAATTACCACGTCGGGCACTAGGCACATATCCAAGGCATTGTGGGCACCGTATGAGCTGAAACCCTCGACAGCTTTCAACCTCTCTTCCAAAACTCGATACATTTGGGTGGTATCATTGTCTTGGTGGGTGGTGTCGGGAGCAGATTGCCTTAGCTGGCTATTCTCCACATCATGGGGAATTACTTCATGCTGAGTAGTGGAAGTTCCTTGAGGACGACGCTCTTCATTCCTTACGGGGATTGAGAACGGTGGCGGAGGTGGTCCTTGTCCCTCATTCTCAAAGGGTGGGGTATAATTCACAGGTAGACCATAAGGAGGCCATTGCACATTGGATGCATCCGTTGTTGGGCGAGGGTGGCTTTCTCGTGCCGATAGAGCTTGCATTAACTCTAGCATCTGATCCATTTTCCCTTTCATTCCATCAACTTCCTCTCTCAAAGCCGCTTGAGTTTGTTCCAAATTGTCCATGATCCTTTGTTTGTTAGCTCGTGTTCCGTACGAGTGTTGAATATCTGGTTCTTAGACCGAGGGCTTTCGGGGTTTTCGGGCTATGATTGCTTTGAACTGTTTTTAGGGAAATGAATGAGTTTTTTTTTGAAAAAAATGCATGAAGATGCATGTGGATGTATGTATGCTTATGAGTATGCAAAATATGCGTTTTTTTTTGCTTTATGGAGTTTAAAGGTGCACGATTAATATTAGTAAATTCGAAATATTAAAGACCGGGAAATTGATTATACTTCAAAATATATTTGATTAAATAACATTTGTTTACAAAGTGTAACTAATGCTATTACAAATCAAATAGCCGCTCGCTTCTCGGCTTTGCTCATTTCCTCCCTATAGAAATCTATGGTGTCCTTGCAGAACTTCATAAACTTCTGGATCTCCACAGGGATGACAAAGTAGGGCATGACCATCTCGGCCTCCGCTAGCTTCTTTGGAAGTTGGGTGATCACCAAATTTGAGAATGCAACCAATTTAGTGAAATCCTCACTTAATCGGGTGGCGTCTTGCCATACATACTCAATCACTTCCTTGCGCTGGTCTAGCTTGACTCTTGCACTTCCAATCTCATCGTGTAGTTGTGCAATGTGGTCCCCATGAGCTCTTGCAATCTTGTCGAAGTACTCTTCGAATTTCTTGATGTCTTCTTCGAGATGATTGCACTTTAGCCTCCCTTGATGAGAGAGACTCTCATGTCTTTGCCGCTGGACGCGCTCGGCTTGAAGCTGCTCTTTGTAGTCTTTCACTACTTCTTGGAGCTGTTGATTTTTCTCTTGGAATTTCAACCTCCATTTTCGTTGAGCTTCGATGGCTAATTCGCCAAACTTCTTGAGCTCTTGGTTGGAATGTAAGATTCTTTCCAACTCTTCGTCCTTGGCAACAAGGTTAGCATCCGCACTAACCAAGCCGCCTCCTATCCAATCCCTTTTCCCTTCGGAGATTCTTAGCCGTTTTTGGCATACTAGGAGAGAATGTGATACTTCATCACGATCTCTCTTCGTCCTAGTAATTTCTCCTAAAGCTTGGAGGTGTTTTAATTCTAACTCCCGAATTTTAACCTTAAGCTCTTCCTCCACTTTGTTGGGAACGATTGTGCTAGGCTTAGGAATCTTGAGCTTGAAGACGAGCGTATTCTTGTTCCCGGAATCCATATTTCTTTTTTGCTAATATTTGTTCGTTCTTTTTAAACTCCTATAAAGCAAAATGATGCGAAAATTACTTTCATGAATGCAAATGTTATGCAAGGGTATGGTTTATGAAGGTTCGGAACTTCCCCCCATCCTCACATGTAGGCTCTAAATTGGGAAATCTCCTAAGAAGAGGTCCTTAGAGTCATAGACCTCACATGGAATTAGGGTTGTCTATGGACATACGTCGACATGACTTCAATTAATTCCACGTGAAAATCTCATCTAAGCGGGGTTGGACATCCCACCTCACGGACATACGTCAACGCGGGCTTCCGCACACAACCTCCTTCTAACTTAGTGTTTTTCTCAAGCTCGGGTAGAGAGCCTCACACGTCCGGCATTAACCCGAACAATGTGGAGTAACATCACTCAAGTAACCCCCACATTTGATATATATAATATGAATATAAAGCAAATAAAGCAAATATAAACATAAAGCATAAATATAACATGCATGAATAAAATAAATAAACATGGCACGCAAAGAAAATAAAGCAATTGTCTTTAACCCAAATAGGTTAGGCTTGACTCGCTAGTGGGAACAGGGTCCCCAGTGAAGTCGCCAGCTGTGCGCACCTCGTTTTTTTCCTCGGGAAAAAGACGCGCAAATCCTCCGAGGTCGTCCTCGAACGCTCGGAGGGCCTTTGTGAAGCCGCCACCAAAGTTTTTGTGTAAAGGGAACGTTGATAAACCCTTAAGTTTTTTTTTGTTGTAAAGGGAAACGATAATAAAACCCTTTTGACGATGAGGATAAGGATTAGGTCATCGCAACCATTGTCGGGTTCGGGAGTCGGTTACGCGAGGGGAAGGTATTAGCACCCCTCACGTCCGTTGTACTCAACGGGAACCTTCTATTTGGTTAATGCTTGAATTGCTTTTTAATAATTTGCGTGCATGTTTATTTATGTTAAAAATATAATAAAGGGGGAAAGAGATAAAAACAAACGAAAGAAAAAAAGTTTTTATTATTGTGCTTGACAAGATGTCGATCTTGCTCCTACGTATCTCCCGGTAGTCGGAGAATTCAAAGCATACGTAGTTCTTTGATAGAAAAACGTATGTGTGTTGGTTGTTTTTAATTGGACGATGTTTTAACCAAATTCTTGCGATTAAACGTAGCTTGTATGCTCGCACTTGGAGACTTATTAAGCGTTCGTTCGCGAATCACATTAGAATTGTTAAAAGGTACGTCCGTTAGGGTAGAGGGTTGAATTGGTCGCTATGGGACCAAGAGAGGTACAATGGACTCATATAAGTCAAACATTGACCGAGTGGACTCCGAAAAGTCGGGCGATTGTTCGATTGATCCACTGAGATCAAGAACGGGTACAATGGACTCGGACGAGTCGAACATTGACCGAGTGGACTCTAACGAGTCGAGGGGTTGAGTCTAATGGCCAACGGGGGACCAAAAGGTTTGGATTGACCACAAGGGGCCAAGATTTGGTTTGGTTAGGGTTGTACATATTGAAAAAAGGGAATGACGATTGTCCGAGCGACGAGACATACGTCACGCATTCGTACAATCGGGGCGATGGAGAGACATACGTCACACCATCCCTTTTTCATTCATGTTTTTGGGTTGAATTCTTTAGAAATCCCAAGGTATGTCAAAACATTTGGTTTGAAAACCCAAAATGGGAAGGTTTAGCAAATTTGCTAGAAAACGCGCAAGTTCGTCTCATTTTGCGAAAATGCGAACGTAAACGGGGTATGTTCATCTTTGAGTTTTGAACATCATGAACAATATTTATTGTTCAAGTTTAGATTGAAAAGATGAACATAGCTTGTTTGTTCATGTGGTTTTGAAAGTTTGGGAACATAACTTGCTTTGCAAGTTATCCACAAAATGTTCATACGAACTTGTGATTTTGCCAAGAATATGCAAAAACCTTGTTATGGTTTGAAGAACATAGGTTTAAAAACTCTTAGGTTCTGAGCTCTGGGGCTAGAACCTCAAAAATTGGTTGTTTTGACACAAAAACTCAGGTTCTGAGTTCTGTCATGGTCGCACTGCGACCATGACTTCGCACTGCGAAGCATGCGAAATTTTGGGTTCAGAAGCTGTTTCTGAACTTTTGTTCAGAAACAACTTCTGAACACACTCAGGGCCTTATAGATGGGTGAAAAACTTTGAGTTTTTGGGGTGAAAAAGGTTGGACAAACCAGTTTTGATGTTTTGAAAACCTTGGGATTTCTTTGAAATTCAAAAGGGGTTTTTTAGAATCGAAGAGGTTTGAGCCAAAATAGCTATGCAAACACAATTAAAAAGCAAGATAAGTGCTTTAGAAACTTACAGAACTCCTTAGCAAAGCTCCAGCTGCACTTGGTTTGTATTGATTGAAGACTTTCACAAGAGGTTTGAATATTGGTGATGGTTTTGGAACTTTGGAAAGCTTTGTGTTGGATTGATTGTTTCTGGTTATTTGTGGAGGTTTGTAGGCTAAAATGAGTAGAGTTTCTGCTCTTTGAATGCTGTGTTTACTCTGTTTTTCTTTTAGTTTTGTAACCTTGGGCATTGCCTTCTATTTATAGGCCAAAACCAAATCTTTGTCATCATTACACAATCCCAAAATTTCAGCTGATTTGTGGTCAAGATCAAGCTGAATCCCTTTGCATTAAATGCTAATGGATAGAGGCAACCTTGCCTTGTACCAAGGGGCAAGATCCAGTCTGATTTCAGCCACAAATTCAACTTATTCTAGAAGGTAATGATGAAGAACAAAGCTGATTTGCAATTGGCTAATGCTTGGGGATCAATCCTTGCAATCTCAATGGTTGGTCAATGAAAACGTGCACTGTAATGTGCAGAGATTGAGGGATGAAAAGGCTACTTATGGCTGGTGTGAGAGGGTGAAAAGCTGCTGCAAAACAGAGTAGGCACTCATGGCTTTTCAAGTGAAAAAATCCAGCTGGTTTGACTGGTTTTGGGGGGAGCAAGCAGGAGGAAAGTCCTCAAGCAGGTGGCTGGCAACCTTGTGGTGGTTAGCTGGTCACCTGGGAGGGACTAGAGCTGCCCAAGGGCAAGCCCACTTGCTTGTCACATGCTAGGTTGGAAGAAAAAGCTTCCAACCTTGGCATTAATGGCAAGTCCTTCAACTCTGGCTTTGCTTGGCCCAATTAGCCATGAATGCTACTTAAAATAATTATGGAAGTGATGTGCAACAGATTCTGGAATTAAATCAAAGAAACCAAAAATCTGCAGAAAAATCGCAGACTTCGCAGTGCGAAGGGAGCTTCGCAGTGCGAAGTCATCATTTTTAAAATGTTGACTTTTCTGTTGACTTTTGTTGACTTTTGACTTTTTTTTCCTCTTTGATTCTTTTTGATTTTTGTTTTAAAATGCGTAGGACAAAATTAGGGTACTACAACGTGAATGCTATATAATTTGTATGCAATGTGTGTACACTTAACTATACAAATTTTTTTCTCCTTAAATCATAATATGACGTGTATACTAAACTAAATTACCACCTTTTGTCAACTAGGTCAATTAAAATATTCTAACAATCTGTGCTAGTTCCTTTACAACCAACTCCTAAGTAATGGTAAATCTCTCACAGTTGTATGTTGTCATTACGGGTCTCCTCACCATTTAATGCGTTTGGCTGGTTGGATGGACATGCTATTGGTAGACTAAAAGCATATAAGTTTCAAAAATAAATTGAAAAATAAAACTATATTAGGTTAATCATTACACTTGCCTACTATAAGGCTGATTGGTAGTAGTCTCTTTCTTCTCTTAACATTTTTCATGGAAGACAACAGAAACTTCATACTCCACTCTCCATCAGGCGAGCAAAAAATGCAAGTGTCTTAACTTTAGTTCTAATTTATTTGTTTGTTTTACGTTATTCAATTTGAATCTTTTACTGATATATTTGAATGGTAAATGTAGGTTTGAACCACAATCTTCTACGATGATGAATGCAAAGCCTTTTTCAACTAACATACCCACAGATGAAGATGTAATGCCATATATTAACACTTATTCATGAGATGAATGTTGGTCTAAAATTTATATTTTTGAAGTAAGTAAATATTTAAACATATTACACTTGGTATGTTGCAGCTGAATGTTGGTCAGGGGGTATCAACACGTGAATCCCCAAAACTACCAGATACAAATTCTAAGGAAGTTTCTCTTACTGACATTCTTAAAGCTGTTGAGGTATAGATTTTATTTAAGGCTAAAATATTCAGTAGTCTTCCAATATGTAAGGTGTTGTTAATGAAAGCATACCAACATGCAACCGTACGTGGCACAAACATGTTTTTTTGTGTGCAGAGACTAAGCGTTCGTATAGATATATTGGAGATGAGCAACACTGAAATGTTCAAAACCCTCGTAAAAGAACTAAAGAAGGATGCTGATGTGACTCCTAGTCCAAAACCTCAAGATGATAATGTTCATAGCAGCTCAGGTTATTCTCCATATGTGGAAGAAGATAGAAACCAAGTCAACAAACACAATGGTCTACCAACTTTAGATTCGGATCAGGGCAGAGCATTACTCAAAAGCATGAAAAACCTGAAGAACTTTGATGCTATAAACATTTCAGACACTGAAGATGATTGTCCTAAACTCAAGAAAAGAACAATCGCAACAGAAACCTTCTTGCGCCATGCTCCAGATAACAAGAGGCAAAACACCAACAAAGGGAAGCTACCATGTGTGGTACCTGATCCAGAGCAAGATTATGGTAAAGAGTCTGATGCTTTTAACAAACCTTTTTCCAGTGACTATAGAAGAGGAGTTAACTCAAAGGTTAATATTTTAATATATTTATTTCATTCATAGTTAAATGTTAAATGTATTTTTTTTGTTCATTTCCTGATTAGTGGTTTTATATTGAAGGACATGATAAGAAGTTCGGCAACCATGTCTAGAAGGTTGTCTTTTACTCCTTCACCTGGTGAAGGTTCAAAACTCCAGCACGAGGTTAGAACACATACCAAAACCGGTCGATCACCGAAAACAAGTACTGTTAAAAGACGTTCACCAGGTGGCCGAGGTATGGGAGGTGTTGCTATTGGAAAATCAAATTCTGTTAGAAACAACAATGGACTTGTTGTTCCAAAGGTAAGTCATTTGCACCAGATAAACCAAAAACAAACCATATATCAACCTAACTGGATGACATTAATAATCAAATTTTTTTCAACAGCATTTCAGGTGTGCGGTTAAGACTACATCAGACATGAAACTAGACCATGTTGAAATCAGGATTTGTGCTTATGTTTTTCAAGAGGGCTTCGACTCGAAGCAAGTAGTTTTAATGATATATAAATCTGTTTACAATGAATTTGTTATAAATTGCGAATTTTGGGTTTAAATAACATAAATTTTATGGTTATTTATGTAGTGATATCATTTTCAAAGTGGGAAAGAATGAGTATTCACGCGCTGACTTTGAATGTATGTGCCCAGGGATGATAGTTTCTAGTGAGGTATTGAAATACGTTGTTAAACAATTCATATGAGCATATCACAGTATGCCTCATGCATGGTTCAAACATATATTTCACCTGATAGAGTCATTGCCATTACATAGATAATCTTGATGATGGCTCTCAAGGTTTCTTGGACACAACACAACAATATTTGCAAGTCTTTGTGGTGTCTACCACCGTCATTCGCGGTATAGATTGCTTCAAAACTTAGTTAAACATAAAATAATATTGTTTATTTATTTATTTTCTAACAATAGTTGATTTATTCCATTAATATAGAGTGATGTTGCTAGAGGAAGTACTCCAGAGAGTTTACACTTGTTTTATGGGAAGGATTGGATGGGATGGTTTGATAGACTAAGGCTGGTAAAATTTAAAATTTAGATTATTTCTTACCTGAATGCATTTTGTATGAGTTTAAATTAAAAAGTTTAAAAATGTCTTATTAATTATGTAATTGTTGTAGATATATGTTCCTATCAAAGATAATCATGAACATTGGTATTTGATGGTAATTTCAATTGACCAACAAAAGATTTATCATTTGGATTCTCATATAAGGGAAGAAGCTTTGGAAGACAGACGTTTTACCATACGTAATATTGTAAGTCTAAATATGTATGCTTTACATAAGTTAAATAATTAAAATTATATGTAACTGAATACGCCTTGATGCATCAAATAGGCTGCAACCCTCTCAAAATTGGTTGACCTAGTCTATGAAGAAAACATATCCTTTTGTGCAATGACAGACTTCAATTACTGGGACATTCTTGAGGCAAGGGGAATACCAAATTGTGGTAATAGGTATTTCAATCAACAACCTTAATCATTGGACATGAAAAATTCAATATACTTACGGTTTGATTATATAACCTGTGATGGTTTATGCTTCTAATCATGAATGTCAAATTAATATTAACTTTTTTACACTTATGTTTCAGTGACAATTCCGGCTTATGGGTAGTTGAATGGCTAAATATGCAAAACAATTTTACTAATAACCTTGTGGGAGTGGTATGCATTTAATATACATCTTGTAATTAAAATTAAATATGATTAACTTGTAATTTTAAGCAGTTCACTAATTTGACTTTATGATGTTTTATTTCATCAACTAATTTAAAACAGATGAACGAGAATGTTGTAAGGATGGTTGTGACTATGCGACTTCTAATGGGAAACCATAATGAATGCAACAATGACCTTTTGGAAAATGCCAAGGATTACTGGCAGATGATGACAATTGGGAAAGGCCAACCAAGAGGTTGAGCATTCTTGGTTCTAAACTCAATGGCAGTCTAATATTTTATGAATGCAATTATGTAATATATTTTGTGCATTATGCCATACTTTGTGTCTTTTTGGTTAGCCTTTAGTCGTACCTCTACCAACATAGGCTTTTTGCCTTATGGCCTATTTAAACTTGGTTGGGCCTTTATTTTGGGTTGTAATATTTATGGAGACTTCTATGTCCATATTGAATGATACAATATTTTAAACCAATGTTCGACTTCAGTATTATCATTGTGGGAGTGGTATGCATTTAATATATATATATATATATATATATATATATATATATATATATATATATATATATATATATATATTGCATGATACACACTTATTATCATTATTAATTCTCAATATGAGAACCTTTATTCTAATTCATCTAATGACATACAGTGTAGCGTATGTCGGCGTTCATATTGATGCTCAAATCTATATAGACCTCTTTTACTTTTTTCACATATATTAGGAAAAGTTTAGAATTTGAATTCCATGATAAATCATATCACTTAATATGAACACATTGGAGCATAGGGAAGAGTTTTCTACACAACAGAATTTTACAGCAGCATGGTTTCAGAGCATGTGTTTCAGAGCACTTTTTTCCCATATGCTACATGTGTTTCAGAGCATTTAGAATAGAACCATTGTCAAGTTCTTTTCTACATTGATCATATTCAGAGTTCTAAAGTATCAAGCAATATTTCTGTCCTATAGAACAAAAGATTTTAGCCATCAGTTATGGTATAAAAGTGGCAGACGAGAAGACGGCAAACGGGAAAAAATAAAAGAACTAAACACTCCAATTCATGCAAAGCAAAAACAGAATGAGTAATTATTCACTCATACCAACTAGGCCACTTTACACGGCTGTAAGCACCCAAGAGTAAATCCTATCTTAATTCCATCTTCTACATTTAGTTCCCTTTTAGGTTCCCTTTCAGGATTAGATATATGCATCAATTGCTCAGCTCTTTTAGGATTTGAAATAACAGAAAGAATATTAACATCACCAAAAATAGATGCATCATAATGAAATATGGTCAATAACTTCTCAAATTAGCAATTGAATGTACATAACAAATTCTCATTCCCATTAAAATAGTCTATTGGCTCCACACCTACACAATATAACAAGTTAATTTTAACTTTTACCTAACCAATCAAGACCAACAAATGCTTCTTGCAGCTAAAGATTCTAAAATGAGCCACATAACACAGGTTGCATTATGGTTAAAATTCAACAATACTACACATATTTATGTCTTCATTTCATAATCATCCCCAACTTGTTCGTAGGCCATAAAATTTAAATAACTTTAACATATCCAACAGACATGATTTAAGTCAATTACAAATACAAATAAACACGTCTTTTGCATCAATAATTTAACACAGGCTTTGCATCAACAAACCTTAAACAACATCACTACAAATTAACAAACCACTACAAACATATGGAATCTCGCCACACTCACTCCAATATGAAATTCCTGCATTGAATTAATTTGAAACATTAATTAAGAAATATATACTACTGTTAAAACTAAACTAATAAGTTATAAACAAATATACTTACACTTTCATGGTGCATAACCTTCGCTTTCTTAACCATCCTCACTCAAACGCACATGCTGTGATTGAAGTGAACAAGCTGCCCCCAACTCTCCTTCAGCCATGGTAGGACAACATCTTCTGTTGTGACCAGAGGCACCACATGTACCACATGTCTGTATCCGCCTACGCCTTCCAGGTGTACGAATACTAATAGAGCCACATCCCTTGCTTCTTGAATATACAGGGTTGAGAATGTTTACCCTATCAACTTCAGCAGGTAAGTTTTTTTGAACATTTTCATTGCCATACTTAGATTTCAACCTACTCAGTTCATCAGTAAGGTATTCTAAATAGCTTTTATAATCATCAACGTCCATATATGCCAATTCAGAAACTTCCTTACTAAGATTTACTAGATTGGCGTGCCTCGCCACCAAATGTGAGTCCCAGTAGTATGAACCGTCTTGATAATTTCCACAGATCGACTCCTTTGCAAACTGTGACCAACGATTCAACACAAGAGACTTTGGGAAATCAGCATAATCAAGATATACCAACACCGCAACAATATGCTCACATGGAATCCCTATAGACTCCATTCTAAAACAAGAGCATTTAAATTCATCGGTGAGTGGACAATGTGATACACGCCAAACATATCCCTCGTTTCGATATTTTGTCACAGAATAAATTGAGAACGACGTCATTTCTTGAGTATCTAATAATGATATTAGTGAGACCTTTTTCAGTACAGAACACACTAAGATGAATATTTCTTTTGTTAATTGATTTGAAGCTGACCTCTCGAGCGACCTTAGACTTGTCTGCAACACTGCCTGCCCATATTGAGATTGGTGATCAGCTTGAACCTCTCTAAAGCGAAAATATTCTACACATCGGTGGAACTGCTTTACAAAATCAGTCATATTCAGCTTTGAATGTACAAACTGACCCATGTGGCTATGAAATGCTTCACACCGTGACGTAGTCCGTATTCCTGCAAAAAAAATTCCCCTTATATGAGCCGTTGCCCACATTTTCCTTTTCTCATACATATCATTGATCCAGCTGTTTTCTTCTAGGCCAAACTTAATAACCATTTCATTCCATAGACTTTCAAATTTCCAGACTTCATGATCACCAAGCATACATTTTTTGAAATATGGAATGAAATCCACATTACCAATGTTGGAGATTGCATTGCGAAGTAGATGCCAATCACATAACCTGTGATAACTGTTGGGAAACACTCGCTTGATTGCATTCCGCATAGCGAAATCGCCGTCTGTAATGACAGAAATTGGTGGCTTGCCTTTCATTGTAGCCAAAAATTGTTCCAACAACCAAACATATGTCCCTTCAACCTCGTTAGAGACTATAGCAGTCGCAAAAATAATGGTCTGGTTATGGTGATTAACTCTGGAAAACACAACAAAGGGACACTTGTACTTATTTTTCTTGTAGGTAGCATCAAAGGCCAGCACATCACCAAAAATTTTGTAATTCTTTTGACTTTCACCATCGCTCCAGAATAAGTGTTGTAACCTACCACCCGCATCAACAGTGTGTGGAACAAACATCAAAGAATCTTTAAGACGAAGATCTAGAAGGTACCTGACAGCACCTTTGGCATCAGAGGACGCTTGTTTTCTTTGTCTTTGAATTTGATTATGAACATCTTTTTTTAAAAAACCAACCTTATCATACCCGCCAGCAGCATTTGCAAATGCACCAATCATTTGAGTAACTTTTATTCCAGCATTACCAAAGTTAGTGATTTGAATCGTATCTGACTTTGTCAGCTTCCTGTGTGCAGCCAACAACCCACAATGCTTCTCCATTAACATGTCATGGTTGTGCTCATAACTAAAAACTGTGATGTACCAACGACCGGAATTTATATCAACATGCACTTGAAATTTTGCACCACAACCACACCTGGTTTCGTGTTTTGGACCACGCTTGCGTTGTTTCAATGTTAACCCTCTGTCTTGCCTAAACCCTTCAAGATTACATACAAAAGTTTGCTGCACAACATCTCCATTCTTATCTTTAATAACCTGATCTTTGCGCACGGCAAACCCATTAATCTTTGCAAACCAACAATAAAACTTGTACGCAACATCAAGACTACCAAATCGCAGCTTCGAAACATCTTCGTTTTTCAAGTTAAACATGTCCATTTTCACAATATCGTCTACATCATCAATTAAGTAAAAATCGTCTGGATTTTGATTTGAGTTTGTAGAATCATTTAAACTGTTTGAATTTACCTCCAAGTCCTCACCAGCGGTGTCATCGTTGTTTGCATCTCTGTGAGTACAATCCTCACCATCAGCAGAATCACTGTCAACAAAATCACTTTCACCATCACCACTATCAATATCATCATATTCACCTTCTTCAAAAACCTCATCTTCAACATCAACGTTATTCTCATCAACCACATAATCTACAGGATTCATATCCCCTTCTTCTGAAGAATGTCCTCCTTCATCATCACTTACATTAACACCATCACCGTTACCACCTTTCTCATTTGATATCTCTTCAAGTGCTTGCTAAAAATAACAAGGTTTAGACAAATTAGTGCTTGCAAAAAACAATATAAACAACTCAATCAAGAAATTAGCAAATAAATTGATTACAAACACGAGCTAAAAATATTTTAACTTACCAAGTATTCTTGCATTACTTCGTGGTTAACATCACCACCAGCCACATCTACATTCAAATCCATCAATCTGCATTTAAAATAACATGTATGAACTTGCATCAGCTTGAAATCTTCAGATTTACATAATTAAATCAGTCTAACTTCTACAACAACTGGATAAGTTGATTCTAAGATTGAAAATAGAAAAACCCCACAAAGTTGTACAGAGGAGTGAGACAAAGACACCGGGGAAAATGGGTTGCTGAGATAAGACTACCTAAGAACCGTACGAGGTTATGGCTTGGTACTTTTGACACAGCAGAAGAAGCTGATTTGGCTTATGATAAAGCAGCTTATAAGCTATGTGGTGACTTTGCTAGGCTGAATTTTCCGAATTTGAAACACCAAGGTTGAATTATTGGTGGTGAATTTGGTGAATTTGAAACACCAATCGAAAAAACTGTTTTTTTACATCTAAACTACTGTCTAATATTTCTTGATATTTATAAGATTAAAACAGTAAACACCATGTGAGAACTAACCTTTGAATTTAATTGAACCAGAGCAACTGCGCTACCTCCAGATCTCCACTGACTTCAAAACACTGTTTGATTTCCAGGTCTCCGGCAAGAAATGAATCACCCTCGCAAATGGCTAATTGTTGTATGCTTGCTTAATATCCACAAAAATAAGTGAGAGAGTGAGTTGAGAGAAATGAAGATGAAAATTGAGTAAGAGGGCAAGAATGGTAAAGAAACTTAATTTAGCAGGTAACCATTGCTTTCAATGAAATTTCCCTTTCCAAAAACACCCTTCGTTATACTGTCATTCCAATTTTTAGTGCATATTCATTATCAATGAAATTTAATAAAGAAACTTAATTTAGCAGGTAACCATTGCTTTCAATCCCAACCATTCAATTATTTATAATAAATCCAACAGCTACTATTACTTTTTAAAAACTCAAGTACCGTGCGAGACCTAATCCCTTGCGCACGGGAGACAGCACCGTCACAAAAAGACTACTTTACGTTTGAACAACCTTTTGATGTTAGAGGTTCGGTGCCTTCGCCTCTTTGGATAGGTGTGTGTGATGCTTAGCCCCTACGTTATCAATGGTGCTCACTGCCACGACATTACTTTGTGTTCTTTTTTTTTCACAGAAAAAGTGATTCTGGAAACAATATTGTAACACTTAGATTAATATCATACAACGGCAACATAATAGTGCCTAAAAATATGACAAAATAAAAGTAAATGAAATATTTATGCTTTTGGATCCACAACATTGACACTCAAGTTTTCATTGTATTTGTAATGAGTTGGAGCGAATATGTCAATCTGAACCAACAAACATCATACTAAAATGGAAACCAACAAAGACTGTTCAAGATAACGAATTTATACCACGTCACACAAGACGACGAATAAACACAACACTCTCTCGACGATCTCATGTGTTTTGTTATTAAAAAAAATTAATGTTGTTGAATTGTACTCTTGTATAGTTATTAGTTGATTTATTTAGTAATTTTATTAGAGATATATTGTCTGCTATTATTTACATGTGGATCACTTAAATACTCAAAATCACGGTGTTTCAGTTAGGTTGGTCTGATAGTGTTGGTTTGAAAACTTAAAATGTGTTATTCTCAAACATTTTGGTGGATGAATTCATACACAGCATTGCAGCTTTGGATTTAAACACGACCTTTGGAAGTAGACAATTAAATTAGATCTTTTAAATTAGTCGATCCTCGAATCAGATACCAAATTTTAAAAAAGGGTCCTCCTAACTAATGTTAGCGTAGCTATGAAGCTTAACTTTCTTAAGCAACTATTTGATCTTAGAGGTTTTCTGATTTTTGGTGAATTTAGAGAGAATGAGAAGAGAAGAATGAGAAAAGGAAATTGTGTTATTGATTTTTAATGAGAATGTACAAGTGAATTGACTTATATACAAAAGCTATGCTAGATTGCTTGAAACAACCTCAGACCTGAAACCTCAGAACTTTAGCTAAATTCTAGGGAACTTGTAACTAATCAATAACAAACAAAATCTAATGTGATTAACCAACTAAACATGATTACATCACTAACAAACTTGAATCAACAAACTAACATCCTCCCTTAATTCAAGTTTCCACTTCCTTCATGCCAATCAAACTCCTTAGCTTGTTGAACCTGTCAACCTTCAATGACTTAGTGAATATGTCTGCAAGCTGCAGCTCAGTGGAACAATGAACAACCTGCAATGCTCCTTTGATGTATCTCATTACTCTTTTGGCTGCTAGCAGATGAGATACTCTAGGTTCACTCATGAATCTACTGATTATACCAACTGCATATGCAATATCAGGCCTACTATTGCATAGGTACCTCAGTGATCCAACAATTTGCTTAAACAATGTAGGATCCACAGGTTCTTCTTCTTCATTCATTACTAGTTTTACATTTGTCTCAGCAGGCAATGATGATGGATTGCAGTTCATCATATTGAACCTCTTCAATATATCAGATGCATACTTCATTTGATGCATTACCAGTCCCTCTGCATTTTCAGTAAACTCCAGGCCTAGAAAATATGTCTGTAATATCCCGCTTAGAAGTATCAGTCATAAGCATTAGAAACTTCGTATGCAAGCAATGGCAAAGTGGTAATTAAGAAGTGGCATAGTTGTAAATAAGGGGAAAAAGGCTTTTTGGATATATATGAAAATTGGCAAGGTTTTTCTATTCATTTTCTTATACACAAAATCTGAAATTTTGCTCTTCCTTTCTTCTCATTTTCGCCCCATCCTCCCCACTATCTTCATCATCAAATCATCATCCTTTAAGCTAGCAAACTCCTTCCTAAAACTTTGTATGGTAAGCAAGCTTAAGTTGGTGGATTTTGGAGCAAGAACAAGAAGGAAAGCCAAGGAAATAGAAGTTCTCTTGAGTAGAGATTTGGGACTTGAAGCTAGGGTTTGATTTTCTCAACTTAGCAAGCAATCCTTTGAGTTAAGGTGAGCTCTTAGAGGGTTTAGAAACCCACTTTGTTTAAGCTTGAAAGTTATAGTATTAAGAGCTAATTTGCTAGATTCATGCCTTAATCCCTTGTTGGCTTGTAAATACATGAATTGTTATGTGATAAGTTGTTTATATGTTCTAGAAATCCTTTCCCATAAGCTGTTTGATGATTGGGGATGTTTGGATTAGTCTAGGAAGTAAAATTATGAGTGCTGCTGAAGCCAAAATCGTGCTCCGATTTATGGGCATCGTGCTACGATTTTATGTCCTGATTTTCATGAAACATTCGTATAAAATCGTGCTCCGATTTTCACAAATCGTGCTACGATTTCCACTTTCTCCAGCATCTTTTTCGTGAGCTTTGGCTTGGAAATAGGGAAGGATAAGGGATAGGCATGGCCTTAGGAGATGTATACTCATACTCCTAAGTTATATAGATGTGTATAAGGCTTGGTAATGGGATTATCTCTTTGAAGTGAAGTCCCTACATTTGCTTAGTATGTGCAAGCTTAAGAGCAATGAGAGTATGAGTGATGTTTCAATCATAGTTATAGACAAGTTCATAGTGTTGGTTCTCCAACAAATATAGATGGCTTATGAGAACGATAAGCCAAGATTATAGGTTACAGGTTATAGGTTACAGGATTGCTTATATGATCAAAGTAATAGATATGTATATTTATATATACACTTTTTATCAAAGTCAAAGAATAATAATAACTCAAAGTCAAAGGCATGTTCAGCAGACTCCGGGATTCGCCGGATGGGACTTCTCCGAGAGGGTTGTCCACATGCAATTTCATAGGGAGTCCGGTGTTAGCCTGATATGATAGGAATTTCACCGGTTCATAGGGAGCTGTCCTCGGGGTTACTCCACCCGGGCCGCACTCCGTAAAATGAACTCAGATTAATTGTTTGTTCAACGCTAACAGCTAACATAAAACACTTTATTGCTTTATGTTATACAGTCATAGTAAAAGTTATAGTTATAGAGAGCTTTACAGTTAAAGATAGATTACAGATAAAGTCATAGGCAGGTTTAAAGACTTGGCGATTCTAGAATTCCCCTAAATTGCCAAGGTAGGCATGGCGACCCTAGGTTCCCTGTGGTTGCCAAACAGTAGGTTGGGTAGAGCTCACTGAGACATTATGTCTCATCCCATTCCTTCTGGTGCAGGTTCACAGGCAGGAACGCAATCAGCACGCAACAAGGGTAAGGAGAAGGCTACGGACTGATCGTGCTGTTATTATATGTTATGGATGATTGTATTATATGGATGTTTCATATGGTTGTACATGTATCAGAGATGTTGTTTAACTTTGGATTGTAATATTACAATGTGATGTAATATTCGTATGAACTTTTATATTGTAAATTAATGTATCCAGTACGAAATTTTAATACTCGTATAAGATCCTAGGCAATCTTATTATGGGTGTTACAATGTCAATTTTCGTAAGTCTGACATTTCAAACTCACTCATCATCTGAGATTTGAATGCTTCTATCTCATTCATATCACTACCAGTCACTATCAAGTCATCTACATAGAGACAGATGAGTATCTGATTACCTTCAATTCCTTTCTTCACATATACACCATATTCAGACTTGCATTTAACAAATTCTTGCTGCACAAGGAAACTGTCAATTCTTTTGTTCCAAGCTCTTGGTGCTTGCTTCAGTCCATAGAGTGCTTTGTGTAATCTATACACCATATTTTCTTTCCCTTTGATTTTGAAACCTGGTGGCTGTGTTACATACACTTCTTCATCTAAAGGACCATTTAGGAAAGCAGATTTTACATCCAAATGATACATTGGCCAGTTTCTTCCACAAGCTATAGCAACTATCAGTCTCATAGTCTCTAATCTTGCTACTGGGGCATATACTTCAAAGTAATCCATACCAGCCTTCTGCATGAATCCCCTAGCAACTAATCTAGCTTTGTGTTTGGCTACTTCACCATTTGGCTTCAGTTTCAACTTGAAAATCCATTTCACATCTATAGGTTTCTTGCTAACAGGTAGTTCAGTCAGTTCACATGTGTTGTTTCTGATGATTGAATTCAACTCTTCAATCATAACATTCTTCCTCACTTCTTCATTCAATGTTATTTCATGGTTGATTGGTTCTGCATATGCTAATAAGGCAAAGTGAACAAATTCCCCTTCTTCATTAACTAGATTATCTGGAATAACTTCATGTCCAGCTAACCTTGTGGAAGCAAATCTCTGTCTCCCTGAAGTTCTTGTAGCTTAATTCTCTTCAAAATGTACTTCAGCTTGAACTTCAGTATCAAGTTGAACTTGTTCAACTTGATCATCTTCTTCAATTATTGTGGGAACTGTGTGATTGGAACTTTTCTCTTTCTTGTTCCAATCCCAAGCTTCATTCTCACAGATTTTAACATCCCTACTAATCACTATTGAATGAGTTAGAGGATGATATAACCTGTATGCACCTGTTTCATGATAACCAACCATTATCATAGGCTCACTCTTATCCCCTAACTTTCTTCTCTTTGCATCAGGGATATGTTTGTAACATAAGGAACCAAAAACTCTTAAGTGTTTAGCTGACTGCTTGCATCCTAGCCAAATTTCTTCAGGGATTTGATTCAGTTTCTTAGTGGGGCATCTATTCAAGATGTAGGCTGCAATTCTTACAGCTTCTCCCCAAAAAGTATTATGCATCTTCTTCAATTTCAACATACTTCTGGTCATGTCAAGCAGACTTCTATTTCTTCTTTCAGCCAAACCATTGTGTTGTGGAGTATAAGGAGCAGTTACTTCATGTATAGTACCATTGTCTTCACAAAATTTCTCAAACACTTTTGAGGTATACTCACCACCACCATCAGTTCTTAAAACCTTAATAGATTTTCCACTTTGCTTTTCTACTAAGATTTTGAACTTCTGAAACATATCAAATGCTTCACTTTTGGTCTTGATCAAATATAACCAGAGTTTTCTGCTGAACTCATCAACAAAACTTATGAAGTATATGTTGCCCCCTAATGAAGGAACCTCTAAAGGACCACATACATCTGAGTACACAACATTGAGTAGCTCCTTTGATCTACTAGCAGTACTTGAACTGAATGCATTTCTAGGTTGCTTGCCCAACAAACAAGTATCACAGGTTGTGTTAGGTATCTCAATTTTAGGTACACCAAGAATCATTTCCTTATCAACCAATGATTAAGACCTCTAAAATTAAGATGACCAAACCTATAATGCCATAACCAGCTATCTTCATATTTTACCATTGCAGATAAGCAGTTCAACTCTACAGCTTTTATATTGGTCTGAAATGTTCTATTTTTTGCAAGGGAAGTTTTCAAGACTAACCTTTGATGTTTATCAAACAACTTCAGAACATTATCCTTCATAGTAACTGAGTATCCTTTCTGAATGAGTTGACCAACACTAAGTAAATTGCACTGCATTCCAGGGACATACAGAACTTCTTCAATTATTGCTACTTTTCCATTTTTTCCTTCAATAACAATCTTCCCCATACCTTCTGAAGTTAATGTACTATGATCTGCAAGTTTCACCTTTGTGTTCCTTCCATGATCAGCTTCCCTCAACCATGCTTTGTTTCCAGTCATGTGATTAGAACAACCAGTATCCAAGAACCAACTTTCTGAATTGCAGCTCTCAGTACTAGTTGTTGTAACCATCAATAATAATGAATCATCTTGTGCAATCTTAGCTTGTTCCTCATCATTCTGACCTTGTTTTCCCTTACCAGACCAACATTCAGAAGCAAAGTGTCCAAATTTCTCACATTGGAAACACTAAATCTTCTTCTTATCAAAATTTCTCTTCTTTTGATTAGAGTTTCTTTCTTTTAAAGATTCACTTTTGTCAGTTTCTTTGTTCTTGCCTTTAGACCAGTTTCCTCCCTTAGTGTTATTCTTCCATTTCTTGCAGTTCTTCCTATCATAACCATCCTTCTTGATAGTTTGAACTTGTAAGGCTTATTGAATTGATCTTTCACTGCTTCTTTCTGAAACCATCAATTCATGAGCTTTTAGTGAACTCTGCAGTTCCTCAATTTTCAAGGTTTTTACATCTTTTGATTCCTGAATTGCCACAACTATGAAATCAAACCTTGATGATAGAGTCATCATGATCTTCTCAACAATTTGTTGATCAGTCATAGTCTCTCCACAAGCCTTCATCTGATTCACAACACTGATGAGTTTGGAGATGTACTCTGCAATCTTTTGTTCATCTTCCATCTGCATCAATTCGAATTTCCTCCTCAGTGATTGAAGCTCAGTCAACTTCACCTTATCATCCCCTTCATGATACTTTGAATGAATATCCCATGCTTCCTTTGAACTAACTGTTTTTGAGATTCTTTCAAAATTTGCTTCATCAAGACTCTGTTGAATCAAGAACAAAGCCTTGCAATCTTTCTTCCTCAATTCTTTGTGTGCGTTCCTTTGCACTTCTGTTGCATTCACAGCTAACTCACCAACTCCATTCTGCACAATTTCAAGCAAATCTTGTGCTCCAAACAAATTCTTCATCACTGCACTCCATCTTTCCTGATTGCGTGCTTCAAGAATTGGAAGATGAGTGTTGAAGCTGCTGCTACCATTCATGGTACTTCCTTCAGCGTTTCTTCTATGTACTTACGTGATTGAAGATCTTGATTACCCCTTAGAACGAAACCAAAGGCTCTAGATGCCAATTTGTTAGCGCAACTATGAAGCTTAACTTTCTTAAGCAACTATTTGATCTTAGAGGTTTTCTGATTTTTGGTGAATTTAGAGAGAATGAGAAGAGAAGAATGAGAAAAAGAAATTGTGTTATTGATTTTTAATGAGAATGTACAAGTGAATTGACTTATATACAAAAGCTATGCTAGATTGCTTGAAACAACCTCAGACTCTGAAACCTCAGAACTTTAGCTAAATTCTAGGGAACTTGTAACTAATCAATAACAAACAAAATCTAATGTGATTAACTAACTAAACATGATTACATCACTAACAAACTTGAATTAACAAACTAACAACTAATGTCTTAAGAAACTAATTAAAGAAAAAAAAAAATTTGCATTGTAAATATTTTTCAGACTTTTAATGTTTGATTACACAAGTTCTAAATTTTTTTACTATACTCGTTTTTTTTTAACTAATGCCCCGAATGCTGATTAGTATTTTCGTTAAAAAGAAAATGGTTCCCATTACTTCAATGCTATTATTAATTAGGCCAGGTTTAGCCTGGGAAAGCTAGTTTTTCCCCACCATGGGAAAGACTAGTTTTTAGCCATTAGATTAATCAGGAACACAATTGTTATTATGGACTGCCTACACCAAATTTTTTTTATTTCTCTTTTACACTCTTATATTTTTGTTTAGATCTGAAATTTTTTTCTTTTCTTGATCCGGAAACAATTGGTCGGATTTTCTCGCTCGCGTGTGCCCGCGAGCGCGCGCGCGCCCGTATTATAAGAGTGACTTAGAGGTTGAATTTTTTCACGATTTTTTGCAGGCATGTTTAGGACATAAAAACAACATCGCCCACAAAAAACGAGAATTTTCCAACAAGAGACGGATTAAATTTGAATTTTTTACGCGCCAAAAACTCAAGAACGCGAAACAACAAAACATGCACCTAGAAAACGAATTTTGAGCTGGTTTTTTGCAGACACCTCTATAAAAATACATATAGAGGATCTGCAAAAAACCAGCTCAAAATTCGTTTTCTAGGTGCATGTTTTGTTGTTTCGCGTTCTTGAGTTTTTGGCGCGTAAAAAATTCATATTTAATCCGTCTCTTGTCGGAAAATTCTCGTTTTTTGTGGGCGATGTTGTTTTTATGTCCTAAACATGCCTGCAAAAAATCGTGAAAAAATTCAACTTCTAAGTCACTCTTATAATACGAAATATGAATTTTTTACGCGCCAAAAACTCAAGAACGCGAAACAACAAAACATGCACCTAGAAAACGAATTTTGAGCTCGTTTTTTGCAGATCCTCTATATGTATTTTTATAGAGGTGTCTGCAAAAAACCAGCTCAAAATTCGTTTTCTAGGTGCATGTTTTGTTGTTTCGCGTTGTTGAGTTTTTGGCGCGTAAAAAATTCATATTTAATCCGTCTCTTGTCGGAAAATTCTCGTTTTTTGTGGGCGATGTTTTTTTTATGTCCTAAACATGCCTGCAAAAAATCATGAAAAAATTCAACCTCTAAGTCACTCTTATAATACCGGCGCGCGCGTCGCGGGCGCGCGCGAGCGAGAAAATCCGACCAATTGTTTTCGGATCAAGAAAAGAAAAAAATTTCAGATCTAAACAAAAATATAAGAGTGTAAAAGAGAAATGAAAAAAATATGGTGTAGACAGTCTATGATAAAAATCGTGTATTCCAGATCTAAACAAAAATATAAGAGTGTAAAAGAGAAAGGAAAAAAATTTGGTGTAGACAGTCCATGATAAAAATCGTGTTCCTCAACAATCTAAGGGTTAAAAGGTTGCTTTCCCATGGTGGGGAAAAACTTGGTTTCCCAGGCTAAACCAGCCCTATTAATTATTAATTATAATTTGGGAAAGAAAGAAAATGTTCATCGAAAATAGGACAAGTGTGAGTCATGATTGTTGATCTTTTTGTGTGTTGGAAAAGCATCCAGTGTCAGAAACCAAACATGACTCAGCAAAACATCACATTGCCACAAAGCCATTGGTGAATGGTGATGACTTGACTAATGATGGAAAAGCAAAGTCGTCTCTTTTGGAGTTATTGAGTTCATTCATACTCAAAAGCCTTTTCTCATTCATTACCATTCACCGCCACAAGCCTCTCAACCAAACAAAACCATCACTTTCACTTCATTTGCACAGTGCTCTTGTGAAGAAACAAAGAAAGTAGGTGATATCATCATGGACTTGGACATCATGGCCAGTATTCATTCTGCAAAGCACTTCTCTACTCTTCAAGCTGCTCCACTTCACTCTGGTTAGTACTATTCTTGTTTTCTTACTTACTACTATTACTTTGAGGACCCTCCTTTTCTGTTTCTTTTTTCTTTTTCATTTATTATTCTCTCATGTTTGAGCCTTGGTTTTATCTATCTGAGTTCTTAGTTTAAGGTTAGCTTGTAAAATTGTTTGATGAGATCTTTTATAATTATTTGCTCAACATCACCCCTCGGATTGAATAGTTATGACATTTGAATCCATGATTCATGCTTGGATGGACTTAATTGAACATAAGGTAATAGCATAAACACTTACGTAAATAACATTTGATATGTCCATAAATTGTTTCCAGCTTATTTGCAATAGCTCTTCACAATAGCTTATTTTATGTGACAACAATTTGATTTTATTGTTTTCTTTTGTTATAAAAATAGTTATATATTAACCCACTTGGGTTGACCCGGTGGTGTTGACCTGGACCTTAGAATGTGTTCCTCTCTATGTCTCTAGTTCAATTATCCATGGTGTCAATTTCGGTAGGTTAGTCTGACTCTTTCAAAAAAAAAAAAAAGTTAGATATTAAGTGTTTATAATTGATGAAATTCTTAGAAATCTGAATGACATTGAATTTAGAAGCTTGAGAGCTTGAAAAGGAGAGAGAATTCTCAAAAGGAATTCTATTGAAAAGATTGAAAAAGAGATGTAAAATGTGCACAAGGTACTTTATTTGTAGAGCTAATTGAGAATTAACGAACTAACTAACTGTTAACAAACTCTAACTAACTAATTGAATCTATATATTGTAACACTTTATTTTTTTTGAAAAAGATATGTAAAATGTGTACAAGGTGCTCTATATACGGAGCTAATTGAGAATTAGCCAACTAACTGTTAACAAACTCTAACTAACAAATTCAATCTATATATTGTAACAATAATCATGCCTTCATTCCATTCTTGAAAAAAATTCACGCTTTAAGTTGGATAGTTTCTTGGGTACCAACATAGTTGAGATGTTAGTTTTTTTTTTTTTTGGTAGAAAAGTTGAGATGTAAGTTAACTTATAATGGTGCCTTTGCAGCTGTACTGTGCTCATTTTAGAAAAGAAAGGCTATACAATAAGCACTTATGCTACAAAGCTTACTTAAGTTGTGTATCTAAGCACCGCCTAATTCTACTTGAAGCATAAGTTAAACATGTTCGTGCCTTATACATAAAGTCAAATTTATAGGATATTGACTTGAGGTCCTGTATTACCAATTTTTATATGCATGACTGAACTGCATCTATAGGATTCATGTTTAACGTTTATTGGTATTTTACTTTGTTTAATTGATAATATGGCTAAGTTTCATTTTTGCTTATGATTGTCATAAGTTTGACATTTTTGGAAGATTCTAAAGAGCATAAGTAAGCCTTCCATTGTGTTTATTCTTGTTGGTATTTTGTGAGCTTGTAATGCTGTATCTGCATATTATGTTCGTTTAATTTATATTTCCTATTGCTTTAATCATTTGAGAAATTTTTGTATATCATGCTGTATTGAATCATTGTTCTTGTGCTACAAAAACTTTCTAACAATGATCCCATTCATACCACAGAAAACTACTCAGTAATTCGTTACACAGACGTGGATGACGACTACCAATCTGATTTCCGATGTCCTTTTTGTGATTTTGAAATTCAAGTTCCTCTCTGCAGTGATTTTGAAGAGGAGTATTGCTCTTCCCCAAAAAATGTGGTATAACCTTTTTTCTGTTTCCATAAATTTTGGTCTGGCAGTAATTTTTGTTGTAATCTGTTTTCTTTTTTCCATACATTTTATGCAAGTAAACAATGGTTAAAAAATATCTGATCCTATTTTTCGTACATCAGGTTTGTCCTGTGTGTGAAGAAAGTTTAGGGAACGATGCATTCACACAATTTACACATTCAAGCTCGCGAAAGGTATATTTTGCTTATCTCATAATTCTTGTGTACTAAAACGTAATCCTGCATATGTTTTGACTTTATGGCATTTCTTTTTTGTCTGACTCAATTCAATGTATTGATTTTTCATTTTTTTTTTATATAAAGTGGGGGTGGAAGACTGAGAAATCTAGCATCTGGTCTGGTAACTCAGCAATGTTTGGCAAGAAACTAGCTACCAGGGGAAACAAACAGAATCGATACCTGATCCGCTTTTGTCACCATTCATCTGCAATGTGCCGATTCCTAACTATAACAGTAACCATCCAGATGAAAATTCCAGCCTCAGCAACAAGGATATAGAAATTCATAATGCAAAAAGGTACGGTTCTTTTTATCTAAAGATTTAATAGTTATGGTGAGTTGGCATAACAAGAGAAACCTTGAGAAGCTTATATTGTAGAATGCATCACATACGAAGCATGCCAATTATGCGCATGTGCATTATATGCACTTAATCAGCTAGCTTGTATTTGCTATGAGGTTTGATTCTGATGGTTTCTTGGAAGGTTTGGTTTCTAACTTGTCAACTAACCTATGATGATGGTAATTATAATTGCAGTTTGAAGGACTACAACGTGATAGTTTTTCTTAGTTATTTTAGGATAGCATTCCTCTTATCAGAATTACCTGGCTATCAACGTGAAGAAAAGACTAAATGATATCATGAATTTAAGATCATCATCCTTAAATAGAGTTTATTCAATATTCTTTTGAAAGGAATATGTTAAATGTTTCTAGCATAGAAGTTCCTATTTACAGCCTTGCAGATTATAGTCAAGTGCCGAACCACCAATTAAGAAGTTTTAGACTCTTAACAGTTTGAATCAAACTGACAACCCTGGCGCTGTCATGATTAAAAATTTCTAGCCTGTGTTTAAGTTTTTCACATTCTCATTTTTTGATATTATATATAATCTTGTATGCTGATTTTGTCTCTGCAGGTCTGGGACTGATGGTGTTGATCAGGATCAACAAGAACAAGAGTTGAGGGCAACTTTTGTTCAAAAGTTGATTTTATCAACCATATTCGAGGAAAATTGTTCATAGAATAGAATTTAATTTAATTTACAGTCACGTAAGTCATGAATGAATTAGTAGCAGCTTCTTACATATTCAGATAGCCTATGTATTATGATACTGGTATGATGCTGGTCCAAGAGGCACTGGGTTTTATTGCGGTGCATTGGTTTAGAAGGTGATTAGTATAAGCAATAGTTATGTTGATGCCATATGTATTTCATATGTATTTCAGACCTCTATTAATTAAAGTTGATCTTTCAGTTAACTTCATAGAAATTTGTTGAAATGTACTTTACTAGTAAGGTGTTTCTCCTTTATATGGACAATTATAGAGAAAAAGATACGCAGGTCGAATTGATATCAAATTAGCACTGCTGTGTAATGTTAAGTTGGTTCTATCCATTCTTAGAGTTTCTCAAACAACCAATATTTAATCTCAAGGGTACTATGGGCGATGCAATTTGTATTTGGGATGAGCGCGACCATTTCTTCAGAGCTAGAACACTATGGCAGCCTCCCAAAGTTCAAGTACATGAAGGAGAAGGTCTAGGTCTATTATTGGCTATAATGGGTAAGAGAGCTGGGTTTAACACATGTAAAATTTGAACTAGATGATAAAACTGTTGATAAGTATCATAGAACTCAGGAGAACCACTCTGAATGCGGCGACAATTATGGTGTATGAAATTTTATCATCTATTTTCAATTCTTTGGTTGAGTTTAATGAGAGACGAATGTAGTTGCTCATACTTTGATAGTAGAGCTGTATGTTCAGTTAGTCCTGAGAATTTTAAAGATATTGCATCATGCAGCATGTATGTGGTTGGAAAAAGGCATTACTGATCATCGAGGGGGATACATTTTCAACCACAAGAGACCAATTGAGTGACTTCATTGATTCTATAGAAACAATATAAAATAAACTATTGACATGTTTTATAGAATTTATTACCAGAAAAACTTGTTGGTATCAGTTCAGATTTTGTTGCAGTAATATGTAGGAGTTAGGGGTGGCAACTTGGTCCACCAAATCCATATCCATCCAATCCATCCACCATAAAATCCATCCACCAAACAAAGTTTTTGTTAATGAATTGGTTTTGGATCCAACCATTTAGAACAATGGATGGATTTGATCCATCCACCTTATTTTAAAAGTCCAATGGATTATCTTTTTTTAAAAAAACAAATCCATTGGATCATTTTAAATAATAAAAACAAGTTAATTTAAAAAAATAAAAAAAACTTATTTACAAAAAAAAATTATAAAAAAACTGAAACAATTGAAAAAAAAAACTAAAAGAAAAAAAAATTAATTTTTTTTTAATATTAAAATATTATTTATTTAATATATTATTAATATTTAATATTATTTTAACATTGACGGTGGTCAACGCTGGAGAACCGCCGGTCAACGCCGGAGGTCCGCCGTGAACCACCGCCCGCCGTAATCTTGCCGGAGCTCCGGTCAACCGCCATCGTGATTCGCTGGAGCACCACCGTGGTCAACGGCCGTGGTGGTCGGTCAACAGCTGTGCACCACCACCTATTATTATATATTTAATTTTGTTTGGGCTGAGACAAAAAAACAAGTTTGGGCTTGATAATAAAATCTGTTTTGGGCTTAGACATAAATAAATAGGTTGGATATTTTTACTTTTGACACCAATTAATTAACTAAATATTTATGAAATACAAATTAAATAAATAACACTTTTTATTTGATGGATCGGATGGACAATCCATCCGTTAAAATCTAGTAATGGATGGATTAGATTATCAATATACTTAATGGATGAATCGGATGGTTTTTTTTCAACAAAAAAATTAGTGGATTGTAATGGATTAATGGATTTCTTTTGATCCATCCATTAGGATCCAAATCCATATCCATCCAATCCATCCATTTTGCCACCCCTAGTAGGAGTACTTCTTTCTTTAAAGTATTGTATTGCTTTTAAATAGGTCAAATATCATATGCGGTTCTTTAAGTTATATGACTTAAATGACCAATTTAAATATTCTACGACTTAAATGACCAGTTTGTAATAAAAAGAAACTTAAAAGATCAATTTGTAACAAAAAAATTTAAAGACTAACTGATTATAAACATCTAACTTAAAGAACACTCAAAGATATTAATTTGAACTTCTAAATAAGATGTGTTATTATAGTAAAAAACCAAAACCTGCTTCTTTATTCTTTTTTAAGCAATGGATTGTATTGCTTTTTAATGTGATATTTGTAAAATGATCCAAATGAGGTGTTTTTGTAGACCAAATATTTTATGAGAAAGGACAGCCAAGGGAATGTAATATGAATATTATCAAACTCATAAGTTGGTTTTCGGTCATTGTGTGAAGCCTTATGATTCTGATCATTTCTCTAATGTAAGTATGTCACAGTTGAATAAATCCACCTGTTGCTTATATAGTTTGCTGTATATGAATCCACCTGTTGCTATATGTCTGGTGTGTTCAATTCTAGTTTTGGGTTAAGAACTTTATTAAAACAAGAGGTCAAATTGAAATCTGCACCTAAATTATCTCTTTAAGCCTCTATCTTTTAAGAATTCGTCAATCTAGTGGCTTGTAGGCATTATGGCTGTTTTACCATGTGTTTCTTTGAACCACATCGTTCTGCTTATTAAATTGTAATTTAGTTGATGATACAAATAAAAATATGACATTTTTAAGGAAAAACGAGGAGCAACAACAATCAAACCTTATCTCACCGTCAACTACATGAATCAAACGACGACCATAGTTTTTTTTTTAACCATCTTTCTCCACCCATTAATGTCTAGATTCTTGTTAATAATTTCTCTTATGGTTTTTTAAGTCTTCCCCTGTTAGAGAAACTATTCAACATTACAAAATTACGTACAATTTAATATATCATCAACTAACCTTCAAATAATTCCAAGATCTAAATCATAAATCAAATGACAAAAAAATAAAGTGCTTGACTATAAAAAATTGACGACTGGCCACATTAGACTAAGTTTAGGTAGTCATTCGGGATTCATCATAATGTATCATGGCTGAAGATGAGATTCGTGTTAAAATTAGAATTAATATCTACATATTTATAAACTAATGACCATCCACAACATAGCACCCTAAATTGAGTGTTTAAATGGGTCATCTATGCCCACATCATTCATTTTACGTTAATACTTACTACCTCAGTTCCTTTTTAATTGTCACTTTTTGACATTTTACACTGAGCAAAACAATTAATAAATGTTATTACTTTTAATACAATAATTTATACTTTTACTATAATAGTCTTACTCATTTAATATTTTATTTTCTAAATTTCTCTCTCCACAATAAATAACTAAGAGTAATATTGATAAAACAACATTGAATATTACATTGAACTTTGAAAGTGACAGTTAAATAAAAACAAAATTTTTCTCAAAAAGAAACACTTAAAAAAAACGGAGAGTAATACTCACCAATTTTCTCCAACCCAGCACCTCAAACGAAATTATTAATAGATCCCACAAAAAATTCTATATCATTACATTTCAACAAAATTTATTTATTTTATTAAGATTTATTAGATGGGAGCCACGAAAAATGAAGAGAGAGGGTGCTTCCATAGGCACCCTTCTCTCCGTAGGCATCCATATGTTATACTCCACAATGGAGGTGCCTATTTAATGTGGTGCTTAATAGGTGAAGAACCCACCATTGTGGATGGTCTAAATAGTTATATATTTATTGAAGAAGTTAAAGTAGCCCACCAAAATAGGCACCCTAAATAGTTATATATTTTATATTTAGAATCATTAAAATTAATTTTTACAAATAACATTATACTTATAATTACAAACACAAATGACCAATTTAATTTAGCATTACGTTATACTATTAAAAACATTATCTGTACTCTATCGTTGGAATTGTATCAGAAATTAACATTACATTGTACTACAGTATTATATTTAACTAGGGTCATATATCTTTGTTGTCTAGCTTTTGATCATGTCATTTTTAACTAAACTTGCCAGAAAAGAAAAGAGACTGAGTAGCTACTATATTATGGAAATTTGGTAGAAGAAGCACGCAGTGTGTGTGTAGAGTGGAGACAGTGGAGACAGTGTGTGGCCAAGCATGTGTGTCTTTTTTTTTAACTTGTGTCGAAGAATAGCCTGAGCCCTTAACAAACCAGGCTGTACATGCAAATTCAAGACGTATGGCGTGGCCCATAACATTATGGAACACATATTGCTGTTCACTTTTACTTTACAGTTTACAATGTTGCATATTTGGTTAGCATGTGGTTTGCAAGATGAAAATGTCTATCATTCCCTACTCATGAGTCATGACTCAGAAGAAGTACATATATTGCCCATATAATAGCTACTTTGATTTTATGTTTTTTCTTATCCATTTTGTTTTGAATATTTTTTAGTTTCAAAGATCCTAACCATGAAATCAAGAAACTCACACATAAAATGGAAAGAAGTGATCAATTGTACAACTTCTTACCATTGAGTTATACTTAAACAACAATTTGAATTTCTTTTCTACATATATAGTATAAAGAAATTAAATTTTTATTTTGCAAATTTAAATTAGGGTTAAATAAGTAAATAATCCCCATAAATATACCAACATTTGATTTTAGTCCTCCTAAAATATTCCTTAGGCTTTTGGTCCCTCAAAAATTTTTTATCCATGAAATTAGTCCTTGCTCTACATTGAAAACAAGGATTAATTTCATGGATGAAAAATTTTGGAGGGACCAAAAGCCTAAGAAATATTTTAGGGGGACTAGAATCAAATGTTGATATATTTAGGGAGACTATTTACTTATTTAACCCTTTAAATTACTAAAATGTTGCTAAACTGTTACAATTTCCGAAAAACAAAATTTTCATTTAGTTTGATTGTACCTAAAAGATAACGATAATTATTCATAAAAAAAAAAAAATGACACTCTCCATTTTATTATAAGTATCTTAGAAGCGTGTAAAACCTAAATGAGACACTTAAATGACGGAGGTAGTAACAATAATTAAGGCTAGAAGGTGAAACTAGCAAATCACCCTTAATGATACAGGTAAGCACTATTAATATTACTGCAAAAATAATACCAGAAAAACCAAGACAATGGAGAATCTTAATTATTCCTATCTCATGCAACGTTTTCTGTTTTTGACAAAATCTAACACAACGGTTTGTGATTAAACACGTTCTAAGGTCTATTCATAAACCACTGGTAGGTATGTACTAGCTAGTTTAATTTTAGAATTAGTGTACCAAGCCAAGCTTCCCGTGACTCGCATTTTATTACTTTTGTTTTTCATGTTCCTCGAACTATTTTTGAGGCAATTTTCCCCCTTGATTTGGAACAAATAAAAAACATTTTCATCGATTCATAATAAAAAAACATTTCAAGCTTTTAATGTCAGAAAAAAGTAATTTTTTTTAAGGAAAAAATAAATAAATGCAGTGGAAAGAGGTTTGTTTCCATTCACATGAAAAAATGTTGACCATCAATGACGCCCTCAATCCTGACACAACTACACCGCATCCAAGTAGAATACACAACAGTGCACTATTATATTTATTCTTTCTTTCTTGTGATTAATGTTATTTTAGAGAAATACTAAACAATAATTTACGTAAGATTATGTCTTGTTTCAACTTTTGGGTGAGAATCGAGTGTGACCTTAGTTAGGTATGTGTATGAGACAGTTGGAATGCTATCCAATTGTATGTGGACGTGTTTTTTTGAACAAAAGTATGTGGACAATTCAGGTATAGCTACATTACCTAATTAAATCACAAAGGTCAAATGCAGTTACTATTATATTTTTTGATAAAAAAAATTAGCTTGAGAGGATGCTGCTCCAATCAAAGACACTGAAAATTTTTAAGGTTTAAAGAACATTTACAAAATATTTATACTTATCTCCCTTCAAAGGAACTAACAAAACTTGAACCTTAAATCTTCGGACCCAAGGTTTGTTTTTTTTCATCAAATACATGATCAACTTTAAAATTGCAACTTTATGGTTTGAAAGTAGTTACTGCTAACGCATGTGTAAGAATTTTCTTACTTTAAAACGGGAAGTTAAATGACTTTCTTTCTATCTCTTTCATTTTTCATATTTTTCCTCCATATCTTTTTTATGCTCTCTCATCTTTAAGCTCAAAGTTACCTAAAGTTAAAAAGATCCAAAGACAGGGGATCCAAATCCCTATCACTATTGAATCCTCAATCCTCCTTTGAAGTAAAAACTTCCAAAAAAATATATGATTTTACTTCATAAACAAAATATTAGAGAAAATGGAAAAAGAGAATGTTAAAGAAATTTGCAAACTTAATTTAATTAAAAAATAGACTTTGTTTAACATGCACAAGCAACATGATCTTGCATCATGTATCAGTATCTCTTTCACCCTTAGATCAATAAATCATATCATGATGAAAACTATAACCTATAACTGATTCAAAACTTATCTCACTAGTACACCATATAATTGACATAAAAAATAAGGTAAACAATACAAAATTGGTGTATCAGTTTACAAATGGGTGATTCTTGCTATCTTGTGGACATTCAACGCTCCAACCAACCCTATATTCAAGTACTTCACTTGAAGTGCTTGTTCATTCCACTTTGCTAGCGTAGCTCTTATTTCTATCCATTTATAAAATGATACGCAAAAATCGAAATTTGGTACTTAGAACGCCTCAAATGGTGCAACTGTTGCAACCCATTTAGGATGACTTTAGTAGAGCTCACAATGTTACATTAGTTCAAAACAATTCATTCGATTTTTACTTTAGTTGTTCAATCTTTAAGAATCCATAATGGATTTCACAATTTACCATTGTTAATGATGAATATCTTCATAAAGTAATTTATGGTCCTTATGTCACATCATTCTCCTCCTAGATAAAAATCGTTAAGGACACATTTTTTGAATTTAAAGACTCTTAAGACTGATTAGAAGTCATCATTAATTAAAAAGTCACATGCAATGGAATTAACAAAATACTTTCAAACAAGGAGGAAAATATGATGGCACCTAGCATTGGAAAGCTAACCCTCACAACTACAGTTGATCTTTTTTCCTAACAATTTTGACCGGTTATTTTTGACCATATCATGTGATGTTATGAATAAATGATTCCTAAGTTTGTGAAAATCTATACACCAAATCTGATGAAAAATGGCTTCTTTGCATCAAACTGCCTGGAAGTAACCACTTTTGAATATAGTATACATAAATAAAGCAACCTTGGATTCTAAAAAGTTAGTACAGATTAAAGTGTCAACTTAAAAAGGTAAATTTTAACCCCCAACAAAAAATATTAAAATAGGTCTCAACTAAATGAGTGATACTAGATAAAGAAATGCATAGTATTATAAAAAGAGTTGTTCTCTCTCTCACTCTACTCTCACTCTCACTCTCACTCACTGCCATCCATATGCCAGTTTGGAAAATTATTGTTTTTAATTCCAATTAATTATTTACTTAATAATGCTTCCAAAATCACATCTGGCACCATCCATCATTCATTCATTCACCTTGTGACTAAGATCTCTCACCCTCTCACTCTCTTCACAAGCACTTGTTAAAATTCCCAACAAGTCTATTCTCCTCTCTCATGTTCCACTTCTCATCTCTACTATATTGCCCTATTCAACTCTAGCCTCTACGGCAACCAGAGTCGCGACATCAAGGTTTTTGATATCTCCGTCTATATTCAACCGCGATTAAGATATCAGTCACAATTGATCGCGATTCTCTGCAATATCTTTACCTAAATTTTAAAAAATTAGGCTGCTTTCGCAACCTGAGTCGTTCCATCAAATTTTTTGATATATATATATATTGATCGAAGTTCTCTGCAATATCAAAGATCACGACGATGCAAGACTCAATTGGTATTCCTAATCCTACATGCTTTTCACCAGCAGAGAAGCTAACTGATGATCACGGAGGCTGTGTGACACGTTCCGGCCAGAGTGTATATATGTCAGTATACAGAACAAAGGTAGCTGATCACTGCCGTTTGATAACCATCACATGGTGCAAAAATCTGTTACTTCATGGACTATCAATATCAGTAGAAGGTCCAGAAGGAGAAGCACAATATACCTGCAAGGTTGAACTAAAGCCTTGGTATTTTTGGAGAAAACAAGGTTCAAAGCGGTTTATAGTTGATGGAAACAAAGCTGTTGACATTTTCTGGGACCTTAAAGCTGCTAAATTCAACGGAGAAACAGAACCAACTTCAGAATACTATGTAGCTGTTGTTTGTGATGAAGAGGTTGTTCTTCTTCTTGGTGATCTCAAAAAAGATGCTTATAGAAGAACAGGTTGTAGACCAGCTCTTATTGATCCTATATTGGTTTCAAAGAAAGAGCATATATTTGGTAAGAAGAAATTCTCAACTAGAGCTAAGTTTCATGAGAAGGGTAAATGGCATGAGATTTCTATTGAATGCAAGAACAGAGGAAATGGTGGTGGTGATTCTGTTGTTGTTGGATCAGTTCAGCCAGAGATGGAGATAAGAATTGATGGACATTTGGTGATTCATGTGAAGCATTTGCAGTGGAAGTTTAGAGGTAATGAATCAGTTCATCTTAGTAAAATGAGAATTGAAGTTTATTGGGATGTTCATGATTGGTTATTTAGTCCTGGTTTGAAACATGCTTTGTTTATTTTTAAGCCAATTTTGTCATCTACTATTTCATCTTCTTCATCTTCTCCATTATCAATTCAAGCAAGGAATTGTGAATCAGTGGAGGGATTTAGTGTAAGTGGTTCATCAGAGTTTTGCTTGTTTCTATATGCTTGGAAGGTTGAATGAAAAAGGTTATTTCAAGGATCGTATGCAGTCACATGTATTTCAATAGTCTCATAAAGATTAAACGGTTCAAATTTTCAGCTAAATTTTTACAAATTTACTTTAAAATTTAAACCGTTCAATTATGAGACGACCGAGATGCAGGTAATTGCATGTAGTCACACTGCACAAGATCGTATGCAGTCACATGTATTTCAATAGTCTCATAAAGATTAAACGGTTCAAATTTTCAGCTAAATTTTTACAAATTTACTTTAAAATTTAAACCGTTCAATTATGAGACGACCGAGATGCAGGTAATTGCATGTAGTCACACTGCACATGATCCAAATCCAATTTCAAGTACTCAATACTCACTATCAAAGCCGGCAAAATAAAGTTGGAAAATGAAATGGGTCACCAAATGATGGACAAATAATGGAATGGTGAGTGAGGAAGCATTGACTGATAGCAAGTGGGGCCAAAATGGGTTTGGGAGTTAGTTACAGCTGGTATTGAGCAAATACGCATAATTGCACAACAAGATAGATAGTATCACATGCTTAATAATTCTCCATATGGAGCTATCTAAGTCCACACCTACATTTTGCACAAATTGGAAATCTTCTTTGATGATCTAATCTTGGTAATTGAGCTATAAATGTACTTTAATTTCTTCAAACCGAGGTATAGTGTAAATTAAATTTTGAATCATCACAGAATTATAGACAGTAGATTAGTATTATTGTGAATGTCTGTATTTGCGTGTAAAATGTTGATGCATGTGGTGGAAAATTGTATTGCCCGAGAAGAAAGGAAGGGTGTTTGGTGATGATGTAGAAATAAAAATGCAGCAATACATGTATGTGCACCTCAACGCATATTAATAATTTCTTTCTACTAGTAGTTGGATTATCTATATAGTTGTCAACATTATTGCTTAGCTGCCTAGGTCCATAATGTTAAAAAGTTATAGTTTATAATGCTCCAAACTTAAAAAGTTAATAGTTTTTTTCTTTTGACACATTAGAAAGTTATAGTTTAAAATGCTCCAAACTTAAAAAATGTAATGGTCCAAGGTAGCATGGGGACTTGGATTGGGTCCATTCAGTGACTTCATACAATCACTGTAGTCATCCATGTCATCAATCTTAGATTGATTTCTCACATTTCATCCGCACTTGAACTTTGTCCAAAAATTTAAGAAAATTATATAACAAGAGAGAGGTATAATATACCACCAAATCCATTGGATGGACTGACAAAACAATATTTTTATCTGGTAGGTCAAGGAAAGAAAAGAGTTGATTTACGTGAAGCCTATTCTAGAGTTGAAAATTTTAACAAACTAAATTTTAAAATAGTAAATTTCATTTTTTAAGTTATCTAATCGAACCGATCCAAATTTAATTATCTAAAATATATTAGGTCTGAATATTTTTTATTAATTTAAAGTTCATTTCCATGCCAAGCCTCACGAACTCGAATTCGGATTGCCTTCTCTTGACAATCCCCACATTCAAACGATCAACCTATTTGTGGTCGTTGAATCAAAATCAGATAAATCATATTTCAATGCAATTTTTTTAAAAGCAAAATACGGAACATGAAATCTAGACCATCAAATTTCGATTCAACGGTCACCAATATACCCACAATCTAAATTCCACCAACTAGCTACTAGGTGAAAGCATTTTCGTGGGAGCTTCCCTTAATATTTAAAAAATACACTAGTATCTAAGAGTTATTTCAGACCCAACAAATACTGTTTTTATTTGGAAAAATACTTTCCAAAGATAAAAGAATATTTTTTTTTCACAAAAATATACTTCTAATTGACTATGAGAGTGGAAAAAGAAGCTCCTTTTTTGAGTTTTGATAGAGTGCATGCATTAGATAGACACCGTGAACTTAGTTCAATTGGTAGGAGTATTACATTATATAGGGGAGGTTCGAACCCCAGACTCTCCACTTATTCATCTTTAAAAGGTAAATTTCTAACCACTATTACTTGATAAAAAAATGCGCATTAGATGGACACCGTTAGTTAAGGCCCAAATATATGACACTGTTTTTTGGTCCCAGGTTATAGTATTCAGTTCATGTGATAGGCCAACTTAAAAACAATATTCTTATTTTCTCACATTTCATGCTGTACAATTGAATGCTACATGCAAAGTGATTTTTTTTTAAGATACAAAACGATGCATGAACCAACCATAAACTGTACATTAGAGTGACAGCAGCATTTGCCGCAACATAATTAATAATAGCAGATTTGTTAGATGAGAGGTCAAACTCATAAGAAATAAGTAAGTCATGAACAACAAAATTTATCTTTTTCTTGTAGCAGTTGAAGCAATTTTGACCAAAGGGAGAAAAAAAAAAATAATGAGGCAGCTTGAAAGATCCAGAAAAATGCGACAGATCAGGCTAATTTCCCAAAGAAAAATAATTGGTAGGCCATCATAAAAAATATCATAATAGTAATAATTTAATTTAATAATTAACCAGAAAAGTGACAATGGCCATGTAAACTTACATATACATTTGGTACCGGGCAGTCAAAACCAATAACTGTGTCACATTGTTATTGTGTAGAATCCAAATCCTATTGTGACTCATTTTGTAACACTGTTATTGTGTGGAACCAATCATATTGAGACTCGTATATCTTCAAGAACAATCATCAAGGGGAAAGAACCGAAATTTCTAACGGGATTCTGGTTTGAACTATTACTATTATTTAGTTGGCTTTGAATTTTGCAAAAATAAGTTGTCATTTGCAAATATGGTGGAGTTCATTTTGAACCAAATCCAAACCACCTTGCCAAGAAGAACTTGTTTTTCCCACGAGAGGCTTCCTTTTCTGCATTTGATGATACTCCTGGACTAGGAGATTGCAAAATTGGCGTTGCAAGTTTTACTGCAAGGATAAGTGTTGTGTTACCACATTTATAATTGCAAAACAAGGTAACATAGACTTAATATTTTAAATGGAACCTATTTATCAAATCATCAAGGTCAAAATGTACCTTTTGCCTCAGTGGAATTTGTTTTTGAACTTGGCATGGTAGTTTCACGGTCAGATGTAGAGCTTGACTTTCTCTCGCGAACTTTATGCTCCATATTTCCTTCACTATTTTGGTCACCTGCATTACAAAGAATAAAGGAAAGAAATTGTGACCATGTCATAATGTTCAATACTACATAAAATGTTTTCTTGATAATATATGATAACATTCTATTTTGTACTTGATGCATTTACCTTTGGTTCCTTTAACAAAATAAAGTTACAAATCCTTGGTAATGAAATGCTATGTTCAATTTAATGCTTTCCCAATTGAAAACTAGGAGGTTGTTAGGAGTTCTACATTGGACAGTCTTACATAAAAAAGGTGGCTTATAAGCCCAGGTACAATGAGTATTGAGTCATTCTATCTAATAGACTAGTCTTTTGGATTTGACTCTTTGTTTAAGCTTATGCTTGTAACATTTGATGTTTTCATTAAGAAGATTGACTTCTAAAAAATGGCTACTCATGAAGGATGAAAGCCCATGAGGAAATCAGCTCTCGTACAGTAGTACATTGTTAGGAGTTCGCTAATCGGGAAGAAAAAAACACTGTTAGGATTTCAACATTGGGGAGACTCCTAAAAGTGAAGCTTATTAGAAAATGAGTTTCCCATCTAATAGACTAATCTACCTTTGAGAGGACTGACTTCTCGAAAAAGGTTATCCACGAAGAAATCTAATCAGTGGGGGGTTCTTAAAGACTAATAAGAACAGATCCACCTTTTTATACATTCCATATAAATTCCTTCAAATGAAAGAATCTCGCCTTAATCCTAGCATTCTCTAAAGAAAACATAAGCTCGAGTGGATTAAAGACATGTTGAATTTTCAAATTAAACGTCATCTTTTCTTAATTCACTCAGCCTATCAGAGCACACAAAAATGTATAGGACCACAAGAGATTCTAGGACACGAACACTTATCAGAAAATGTTTCCTTTTGCAATTTCAGTAACAACTTTACCAGAACAGATTCAAAGGAACACGGCTGAAGACAAGGTCATGGTTCTTATTGCATTTTGCAATTTATAAAAGCAGCTAATAGTATGTATTGTTAGAGATTGGAATTATCTCTAAGTAGAATGAAACCACTCACACTAATTGTTGTAATTGGTAATGATTCCATTGAGTATTTATAAAAGATGTGCAAGTCCCACAAGTGCCACTTAACTGCACTAACTGCTGATAACAGAAGTGGACAGACTTCACTAACTGTCACAAACCGAATAGACACTTGTTATTCTATACTTAGCATGAACTGGATTATGTCGCAACTTGTATATGGAGAAATTGGTATAGAATATAGACATAGATACTTACTTTCATCAGGGAGCTTCCGATAGTTATGGTTCAAAGCTTGGACAAAAGAAGAAGATTGTTGGTCTTGCATCACTTCAAGAAACACAAAACAACTTAATACATTGAACTTGAATAGTACCAATAAGTTCTCAATTTGAATGTGTGGGGAAACATAAACCTTACACTGATCAAATAAAGCATATCTGTAGTTTGGGGCTAAGCCAACCAAAAGCAGCTGGACTGCCTCTGCATCTCTTGTCATCGATACTGCTGCAGAAGCTTTCAGATTCTGTGTATCTAGTAGAATACCAGCAAGCTGAAAAATAACATATAAGCATAGAGTGATCTAATTCTAAATTGTAGAAAAAAGTACTTATCTAGAAATTAGCTAAAAATACAATGAGTTTACCAATAATTTCTTTAGCACTGAGTTCTGAAGTAGATCATATGCATCCTCACAGTAATTATCTGTAAGAACAGTGCATTGAGATCCAACCTGTGTAGAACAAAATAAGACAAAAAAATAATTCCAACGCATGTTGCACATTGACTTGGCATCAAACTTGTTCTTAAAATTAATTTTCAGATTCATCAATTATTTATGTGAACCAACCTCGTTAGTTGCATTTAAGATATCTTGTCCAACCATGAGGACGCTCAGTTTACCAGTCACCAAAAGGCTTTCCATGTCCACCTGCAAACAAACTTCAGCACCATATCAGCAAACTAAGTAAAAGCCTACTATTATATATACACTGTCCTTCAAACATCTTCAAGTAATCATTAGATACACATAATTTTGTGTTTAATCCAATCAATTACAGAACTATATAGAATGTTCTCGGAATACAATGTCTTGTGTGCCCTGAAAGTATAAAACTGGAAACTATATAAAATGTGCGCGGACTATAGTATCTTATGTGCCTCGAAAAGTATAAAACCGGAAACTATATAGAATGTGCACAGAATACAGTGTCTAAACTCTAATGTCAACTTCAACTATTTAAAAACATTTCTAAAGGGATAAATGATCAAATTCTGACTATTAACATACCATGCTAAAAACATATGTGGCACATACACTTCAGATTGAAAATGTGTTTGGCGTCACACATATGATTACATTCAATTACTTCTATTTTCTTAAATTATTATTAGTGTTTATGTGTCATGTCCTACCCTTCCCTTTAAAACTAACTTTTGACTATAAAAAAGGAAAGAAGAAAGGTGACCTCATTAGTGAAAAGCAATGAAGTGGCATCAAGACCAGCATGATGAAAAAGCCATGCAGCTTGCTTAAGCTTACACATATCAGCTCGCTTCACATTCATCACAGGCACCACCACAGTTCGCTCGCTTCCACCATCATCATTCTCTCTGTGTCTATAACCCAATAGCCACGCATGACAAATAGCAGCCACCATCGATGCCGTACCTGTACCACATACAAATAAATTCTACACTTTCCAACACTCCCAAAATCAAATCAACAAAACAAATTCAGTGCATGTTTGGTCTCACGTGAGTTTATCAAAATCACAGTGAGCTACCGTAATTTTCAAAAACTAAACTATTGTAGCTTTTGAAAGCTATAATGGCTCATAGTAATTCCGACAAATTTACCCTGATACCAAACATGCATTCAAGTTTTTCACTAACTGTTTGAATGCCCAGAAAGCACAATTTTGATTTTGACATTTGCATGAAGCTCTCCCTTGGAGAATCTCTGAAACAAATTCCTCTGCTCTTTCAAAAACCCATTGAGACTGTAATCCGCCGTAGCTTCTTCTTCTTCTTCATTCGCAAAAGTCTTCACCGGAGTTATTTTCTCCCAGGAACATGTGGAAGAAGATATCGTTCTCCGGTGAGCAGATTCCACAAGGTTCCTCGGCGGCGACAGAGGTAAAGATTCCTCCGTATGTGGTGTTCGCCTGTTTGTATTCTCCGGTGATGGTGCAGACAGTGCAGAAGGCTTGAAAGTTCTTCTGGAGTTATAATTAGGAGCTTGGATTCCCTGCGGATGAGGTGCAGGGGAGGGTGAGGATTGGAAGCGGGATTTTCGAGGATGAGGCTGCCGTGGAGGGAGAGAATCTGGAGAAGGTGGTGGCGTGTTACTGGGGCTATTGTTGTTACTGTTGGGTTTGAGGATGTTAGAAAACCATTTGTGCACTACTGTCGCTGGGGATCCATCTCCGTCTGATGAAGGTTGTGCAAATGTGTCTGATTTGTTGCGGGTGTGTTTTGCTGTTTTTGATAGTATCTCATCACTGATTCCTTCTGCTGTTCTGTATCTGCATCGGATTATACCAATGAAACTTGTTACCTTGGTTACAAAAAGTTAATTGTGCACTCAAAAATTGACATGAACAGTTGAGTTTATTTCTAATTTTAATTTTAACGTCTACAAAGCAAAATAATGTTATTAGAGATTAATATCTAGATTCTATGTACTAGTAAAAAAAGTATACATACATCTTAATAACTATTTCTAGGAGATTTTTTTTTTTTTTTTATGCATGAAACTAAACATTTACTAATAATTAAATTTGGGTTCCTTATGTTTTGATGAAGTCTTTGTTGCTTATGTATGTTGTATGAAATAAATTGAAATGTTACCTTCTGGCGGACCTAGTCCTAGAAAGAGCATCTGTTCGATCAGAAGATGGAAGGGAAGACTTGGACGGGGATGCAAAGCGAGGTGAACCTAATAGCCGTCCGGGAGATTCACAACGTGAAGGAGAAGAAGCAACGACTAGTCGAGCTTCTTGCAACCATTCTTGTGTCAACCTTGCACTGTTACTTCTAGTACTGTCATCGAAACCATCATCTTCCTCATCATCATCCATGGTCATACCAACCCCACCAGTGAAGTCATAGGTTTTCTGGTGAGTGTCTACTGTCCCAAAAAACATGTCGTTCATGAAATCTGTTAGGTCAGGTGGTGGTTCTTCCCTACGTAGTGTCTCTGCCATCTTTTTTTGTAGGTTTAGTGACCCTTTGTTCTCTCTGCTTAACCTTCGCTCCATTGATGAGAGACGCACACTATTACTGATTTTTCTATGAGGTGGATAAAAGGGATGAGTTGTGTGTTATTAAAATTTAAGAATGGTAGAAGTAGAAAACATAGAAGGTTGATCACATTGAAGATATCAGTATGACTGTGTCTGTAAGAATTTTGCCGGCATTTGTCTTGTTCTCGATAGGTTTGTCTTTGTATTTAACTAACATAGAATGTTAATTATGGATGTTATTAAATATACTTTGTTTTATCTTGTGGAAAATATATTTAGTCACGAATGGTGACATAGATAGAAGAGAGGAATGGAATTTTTGCTGCATTTTTTAAGTTACATTGAACTCAAGGTCACATTTTTTTTCCATTGTTTTAGTTTATTAGTGATTTCTTTCACCCTTTATATGGTTGTGAAATTAATCATCATATGGTAAAAAAAAACGGGAAAAAACAGAAAATGCGAAGTATGATAGTATGAGACAAACATAAAAGAAGTGAACAATGTAAAATTATGTAGAGTTAAACCACATCACGGTTACAACTTACGGTTACACTACAATATTTTCAACACACAATTATGTGTTAGCTCTAGCATTTTTTTGTATTTGAAAACATTATAGTGTAATAGTAACTTGGAAGCATGGACATCTTGAACATTTTAAAAACTTTGTTTTAATCTTAAAAATGAGTAAATGCACGGATTTGAGGGGCCTTAAACACGATTAGTTTAGCCATATTCAGCCTAAACATTATATATATGTTCACATTCATATAAAAACATATGTGTTGATTTGGCCGGGTAGTTAGTATTTTTGTCCCTTTACTAAGGGTTGTGAGTTTGATTTAAGGTATATAATTATGTAGTGTGTTGTAAATGATAGATGATGGGTTAGAGGTGTCTACCATGTGATGTCTTTGTGCTCTATTTCTTTGATGAAAAAAAGTAACATCACTCTTACACAATATTACATAACTTGAAGAATGATGAGTGTTATTTGTTGAACCCTTGGGTACTTTTGAATGCTTAGGTTCAGAGTTTCTTTATAAGTATGATGTAATATTCAAATTTAAATATATTTTGATGTATAACTGTGAACTTCCGTTTCAAATATGAACATCCAAATTATTTTTTCTTCTTGGATATGTCAAAAATTAAAAAACAATTTATGTCAAAAATTAAAAAAACAATTTACCCAGTACCCTACATATGTACCTTCATCCTTATTACAAACTACCAAAAATATCAATTTTACCCTTTTTACCATATAACTTTTTTCTCTCATTTTTTACCCTACAAGAGATTTTTTATATGCACCTTGATTTCCGGTTTCATAATATTTTTGGAAAACTTTAAAAAAACATTTCGATTTGTACTTTAATTTTCGGAAAACAAAAATATTATTTCTCCGATTTATGTTTGTTTTACAGACAAACTTACTTTCGATGGCCCCTTCCAATATGCTATAACGATTAATACTGTATTCTTCAATGGCGCTTTCTAAGATTATTCAATGGCTCCTTCTAAGATTTTGGAAAACATAAAAATTCTTTTCCAAACAAATATGATAATTTCTATTCAATGACCCATGAAATGAAATGAGATAATTGTTTATGATTTTTTTTCCCTTTCTTTGATTTGTTCTTTCTTGCATTTTTTCTTCAGTCGTCACCCAAGTATAATATGATGGTATTGCAAATGAGTTTGTAATATTTTCTATTACTACTGCTGGAACCTATTGCAACTGAACTACAACAATATGGAGCCTTTATCCACTCAAACTAAGATGATGCCGAAAAATTTGTTGTTACAGAGCTCTCTTCGCCGATCGCATGTGGACTCGACGGTGGCATTGCCGATTCATCAAATGGTTGTTGGACCTGAACATGGATTTTGTTGATAGGCATCCAGAAGCCGTAAAAATTTAAATATGAACAAAAATAAACAAAATTAGAAAACTCTCTTTATGTTTTTCAAAATCTTTGAGTAAACTGTAAAACATTAATCAAGTTATTTGGGAACCAAGCATAAACCGGAAATGTATCTAAATATTTTCCGAAAGAAGGAAAAATAAAACCCAGAAATCTTTGAATATGTTTTGTGGTAGACAGAAGCAAAACGAAAAATGTTTAAAACTGGGTTTTGGGAAACAAAACAAACAGGAAAACTGGAAATATGTTTTCCGGTATGGGTTTCTGAATTTATTCTCTCTTTCCCTCTTTGCAAACTGGAAATCTCTCGAAAAATTTGTGGAACAAATGAAAAAAAATGAAGGGTTTTAATTTACATGCAAGGGTAAAATGGATAGTTTATAGGAATGTAGGGGTGAGAGTATAAATGTAAGGGTATAGGATAAATATTTTCCAAAATTATTATTCTTGATGTTTTATGGCAAGCACCTGAGGCCTTTTTGTTTAACAGCTTAGATTAATGTATGTGCTTAGGCCTTTTTGTCAATACAATTAGCAAATTTTATAAATAGCCCAAATATATTAACGCAATAAAATATTGGACAATTTGGAGAAGAATGGACATGAATTTTGCAGGAGGTCTTTTTTGCATCCTTCATTTATGCTACTATTATCTCTTTTATATCCTTAGACCATCCCTAATAAAAGAGACTTAACTTCAAAAAAACATAATGCCTAACAACATGTAGGGGTGGGCATGGTTCGGTTTGAGATTAAAATTGAATCGAACTGAACTGTTGGCTAAATTTAAAATAATTGAACCGAACTGAATTGTTTGTATTTTGAACCGAACCATAACTAATTTTAAAAGAAATCAAAATTTTATTATTCCAAAACGAATAATTTTTTTAAACCGAATTGTTATTATTATAGCGTTGAAAAAAAATATAAAAAACCAAACGAAATCAAATTTTAGAAGTTTTTAAAACCGAACCAAATTATTCTGAACCAAACTAATAAATAATGAATTGAACCGAACCAAACCGTTTCGGTTCAGTAGTATAACTGTTAGTAATGATTCGGTTTTTTGGTTCGATTCGGTTCAGATTTTTGGTTTTTTTGCCCACCCCTACTAACAGGTACCCACACCCGGGAGAAAACAAAAGTAGATTTGTTAAATAAAAGTAATTTTATAAGCTCTCTCTCTCTCTCTCTCTCTCTCTTTCTCTCTCTCTCTCTCTCTCTCTCATCCTCCTCTCCTCTCGCTCTCTCGCTCTCTCTCTCTCCTCTTCTCCTCTCTCTCTCTCTCTCTCTCTCTCTCTCTCTCTCTCTCTCTCCTCTCTCTCTCTCTCTCTCTCTCTCTCCTCTCTCTCTCTCTCTTCTGATAGATTATATAAAGTTATTAGCAAGACTCATTTATATAAGTGTAAGCGGTTCGAACAAAATCGATTAATCCAAAAAACTAAACAAAACTGAAAATTACCCAACCTTTTTTGTCTCGATAAAAAACCAAATCGAATCGAAAAAAAAAAACAAACTGCATATGTTTGTTTTTCAGTTTTCAATTTTGAAAATCTAATAAACCTATGAACCGAACTAATTTAACTTAGTCCAGTCCCAACATTTTGAAAATTTAAAACTTCTCTTCACTTAGTTGAATGAGTAGAAAAATTAACTAAAAATAACAAATGACAAGTTTATTCTTTCTACTTCCTAAAAAAAAGTTTATTCTTTGTACTAAAATTTAAATATTTAAGTAGTTGATAACTCTCACAGGTAACTTAAGCTGCTGAATTATATACTCACATTTTTTCTCTTTAATTATGTTACTTCAACTTAATTTCATAGAATAACTACTAACTAATAAGATAAAAACATTTTCCTTTTTTTTTAACATCAAACTAATGATTTTTATTGGTAAGGCGACGACCAGTACAAGTAGTATTAAATCCACCAATAAGATAAAATACAAGTAATACTCAAGTCACTCCAAGCCCTTACAAAAAATAGTCAAAGCCAACCCCATATCAATTTAACACATATCTCAAAATACAATAAAGATGGTTAACATACCACTCATAATACAAATAAAAAGACCCTCTTTTATTCCCTAACAACCATTGCCAAGACAAAGTCTTCACTGAATTTACCACTTCACATACACTTGATGATTTATATTTAAAAATACTGAATGTCAAATTGTTAGATCAAGCTATGATCTTAAAGCCCAACATAAGTGCTTTTCTGAATAAGCTGTTTTAAGCAAGATGAAGAATTAACAAACAAAACTGTAAAAATTGAGAGATTAGATTCTTAGCAACGCTTATAGCTAACTTATTGTCAATTCTCAGTATTAGAGGCTTCACAACTTCACACTTGAGCTCTTTCATTACTGAATCCAACCACAAAGCTTGACAGGTTGCAAAAGTTCCTGCAATATACTCAGCTTCACAAGATGAGAGTGCAGTAACATGTTGCTTCTTGGAACACCAGGATATGACA
>WNNG01000038.1:0-105439 GCA_018208015.1 Medicago ruthenica | reverse complement strand
CAAAAGGATAACAAAATGTCAATAATTTCTTGCATATCATAGTCATGTTGCATTCATCCAAAATTCATAAAAATATCATGCAGAAATGAGCCCATGAATCATAACAGTGCGGTAAATCCTCATGATTTTAAGCTCTCAATTAACCACGCCAAAGAGGATGGGGAGGAAGACTGCGAATTTCTAGGAGAGTTAACCCGATTGTTGGACCAAGAGCAAAGAATGATTCAGTCTCATCAAGAACCAATGGATGTGATCAATCTTGGCATTGAAGAGGACAAAAAAAAGGTCAAAATAGGAGCCTCCCTACAACAGGGTGTGAAAGAGAAGTTGGTCCAGCTGCTTCAAGAGTATGTGGATGTCATGGCATGGTCATATAAGGATATGCCAGGTTTGGATATGAGCATAGTCGAGCACAAGATTCCACTCAAGCATGAATGCCCTCTGGTTAAGCAAAAGTTAAGGACGACCAGACTAGATATGGCTCTCATGATAAAGGAAGAGGTCAGAAAGCAGTTTGATGTTGGATTCCTCAAAATGGTGAAATACCCAGAGTGGATTGCTAATATTGTGCGATTCTCGAAGAAGGATGGCAAGGTTCGAATGTGTGTGGATTATCGGGATCTGAATAAAGCAAACCCAAAACATGATTTCCCATTACCGCACATTGATGTATTGGTGGACAACACAACTCAATTCCCGGTCTTTTCCTTAATGGATGGCTTCACAAGTTACAACCAGATCAAAATGGCACCCGAGGACATGGAGAAAACTACATTCATTACCCCATGGGGAACCTTCTGTTACAAGTTCATGCCCTTCGGTTTGAAAAATGTTGGGGCAACATATCAACTCGCCATGGTTACTCTTTTTCATGACATCATCCATAAAGAGATTGAAGTGTACGTGGATGATATGATTGCCAAGACCTCAACAGAAGATCAGCATCTTGTACATCTTCAGAAGTTGTTTGCAAGGTTGAGAAAGTATCAGTTACAGTTAAATCCCAATAAGTGCACATTTGGTGTCAAGTCTGGAAAGTTGCTAGGATTCATTGTCAGTCAAAAGAGAATTGAAGTCGACCCTGACAAAGTCAAAGCAATTCAGAATATGCCTGCACCAAAAACAAGAAAGAAGTGCGAGGATTCCTAGGCAGATTGAATTACATCTCCAGGTTTATCTCCCATCTCACCGCAACCTACGAACCGATCTTCAAGCTATTGAGGAAGGATCAAACTGTTGAATGGAATGAAGAGTGTTAAGAGGCATTTGACAAGATCAAGCAATACTTGCAGGAGCCGCCAGTCTTAATACTGCCAGTTCCTGGAAGGCCTCGTATCAAGTATCTGCACGTATTGGAAGAATCCATGGGATGTGGACTGGGGTAGCAGGATGAGACCGGCAGGAAAGAGTATTCAATCTATTAACTAAGCAAGAAGTTCACCAGTTGTGAAACCCTATATTCACTACTAGACAAAACTTGTTGCGCTTTAATTTGGGCTGCTCACCGTCTAAGACAATACATGGTCTATCATACAACAATCCTAATTGCCAAGATGGACCCAATCAAGTAAATCTTTGAGAATCCCGCGCCAGACCGGTAGGATTGCTGTAACAACCCGATTTTCGTATTTTATTTATTTAATTGCTTATATTTGCTTAATTGTTTATTTTGGTGATTTATCGAGTTTTGGGAGTTGAAGGGTATTTTAGTAATTTGGAGGCGAGTGGCATACTTGTAATATGTTAGAAATTCAGAATTTGAAAATAGTGGTGTATAAGTAATGTGGGAGGTTTAAGCAAAGTAATTGTGTAGAAAAAATAATTGTGAGTTAATTATGACCAAGTCCACTAAGAGTTTGACTAAACCCATTAGTGGGAATGACCTATAAATTTATTTTAAATACATTAGTTAGACCATTTACAATGGTTTCAACTTTCAACACCCTCTTTTTCTTTTCCCAACACTCCACATCATTTTCTCTCTTTTCCACCTAATAATTCAACACTCATTCAACTTTTACACTCTCCAATGATTTTTTTAAAAACATTCAACACTCTGCCCTAACACTTTTTATTTTATATTCTTATTTAATTTTATATTTTTGTTTTTATGATTACATAAAATTACAACTATCGATTATAATTAAATTAAAATAATAAACACTTAACAATTTATATTTTAAATTTTTTTTAAAAAAAATTATTTAAATAATTTATTTTTATTTTCTTATCTTATATTATTAATAAAAAGGTTCATCTTTCAATTAAATAAACTTTAGAAATAGCAATAGTCATTATCAAAATAAACAAACATTACAAATAACTTAAAATGCAATACAATAAACTAAGCACGCGACACACAAATAACTTAAAATGCAAGACAACAAACTAAACGACACACAAGTAACTTAATTAGTACGATACAAATCTTCTTTAATCATGAAACATTCCAAACTTTGCAGATATGTGCTTCACTAGATCTGCTTGAAATTCATGATGAACATTTGGATCACGCAATTCAGATCTAGCACGCACATGATTTGCAAAAGCGGGTGTACTGGTTGTGAGTACAATCTAGGAAAACTAGGGTTTTCATGGTCTGTTTAGGTCATGCCTTGGGAATGATCCCAAGGTTACTATTTATAGCCCCAATATGGGCTAATCCGGCCATGGTTTTGGGCCCAAATCATAAAGGGCCAAAACCATGGCTAGGGCGCCCTTTCAGGCTGCTGAGGGCGCCCTCAAGGGGTGCCTTTAGGAAGGTTCCCTAAAATTGTATAGGAATTTCAGGTGGGCTTTGTCCTAAGGGTTCAAGACATTGCTTTTAGGGCTCTAAGACCCAAATGATAAGATCTACGATCCACAGCCCAACGAGCACGAGCTTTGGAACAAGGTGAAGTGATTAAACTGGTATTGGGGATCTGTTTATGATCTTTAGTCCAGTAAGTGAGACTTGCTGGGGATAAAGCTATGTGAGAATTTTTGAATTACTGGGTGCTAGCCCAACATGGGTGTTAGCCCAACGTGGGTGCTCGCCCATCATAGGTGCTAGCTCCATATGTTTTTGGGACCTTGGTGGGTGCTAGCCCAACAAGCGTATCAATAACCCAACAAGCACGGGATTTGGAATAAAGCGAAGTGGTTTAAACTGTGTAAAAGAGTGGCTTTATTGAGTGGATCAGACCGCCATGCTAGAACTAGCTCAACATGGGGCGTGATCTTCTTTTGGGTCTAGATTTAGGGTGTGCCCTAGGGAGATCCGAGGGCTGAGTTGGGCGACCGTTCGCTCTCGCTGACGTGTTCGCATCACAACGGTTCTTGGAAATCGTGCCTACTTAATTGACGTCATCTGTGCGTTTTCCTAGGCTTTTGTACTTTAAACTGTTTTCGGATCTACTTTTCTACTTTACTCCTGTTTCTCTTCTACCTTCTCGCTTCCCTCCCTTTCGTTTTCTTTCTCAAAAAGGTCCTTTCTTCTTAAACCGTTTCCTGGCTTTGGATATCGCTGCGCCGTTTTCAAGTTGTTTGGGGATTTGATTTTCGTTTTCAGTCTTCCACTATTGTATAAATCCATGTAATTCTTCCTTGACCTTGTCCTTTATTAATTAGGTCTTTAGCATGGTGGTGATTAGGGAGTGAGATGGGGCGGGTAGGGAGTTATCTCCGGCTAACTCAGAGGAGAGGAATAGGTTGTGCAGGGAAAGTATTAAACATGCAACGCAGTCAGATGGAACCACATATTGGGTGGTGTTTGAGAAAGCCTACTATGGCCATTTCCTTTTAGAGGAATTTTCAAGTGATTCTGATGATAGCGAAGGGGGGAAGAGTAGTGGGAATTCATCTGACTACGTTATTCTTTCTGTTCCCCCAGGTCCGTTCTATAGGAAAGGCATATGTTACATGGCGTCTTCATCTAGTTCAGAGAAAGAGAGCATCGGACGAGGTGCTCTGCTCGGAATTCATTTATATGGAACCCAAAAAAGTGGAGTTTTTTCGGAGCAAACTTCACGTGTCTTCTACGGGATTTGAGGAGGACGTGGTCTTGGAACATTGTCGCCCAAGCAAGAAGGTGTGCCTACGAAGGCCAAAAGGGGTGAAGAATGAGATGTTTCACATGTACACGGATGTATTTGAAGACCTGGGCGTGAAGTATCCCTTCACGCCCTTTGAGGTAGATGTGCATAACTGGCTGAACGTGGCGCCGTCTCAACTTCAGCCCAACAGTTGGGCATTCATACGAGCTTTTGAAATTTTGTGTGAGGGGTTAGGTTTTGAACCTTCCACCGGATCTTTCTTCACGTTCTATGGCACAAAAGGAGTGGACAAGCTGTCCTGGGTGTCCACAGGCGCGCATCCTGGCAAACGTTTATTCCCGCCCTATGCCTCTCACTATAAGAATTGGAGGCAGACGTTTCTTTGGACACGGGGGGAAAGGATTGTGAAGCCGTTGCTGTGCAGGTTAACGGTGAAATGAGGTTTCCCATATGTTGGACGAGCGCTCCGACGTCCGTCATGGGGTTTGAGTATGAGAAACTGGGCGAGTATGACCTAGGCGTTGTCTGTTTCTTGGATAAGATGTTGCCTATGAACATTCGAGAGCTTTTGAATAGGGAGGGAGATGCGGATAGCTTAGAAGCTTATTTGCGTGAGTTGATTTTATTTATTTACTTGATTGGCTTTCTCGCCTACTTTATCGTAGTAACTTATGTGTTTTTTCTGTGTATCTCGTTTTGTAGAATCGATGACGCCTATGACTGCTGCAAAGAGGAAGAAGTATCTAGAGGAGATGAAGGCCAAGAAAGTTGCTGAGGGGTTAGCCGTTAGTGACCCCTCTGGACTTATTACTCGTAAGCCAAAGAGGAAGGTTGAGCCTGCTCTTGACGCCCAACCCCAAGGTGACAACGCAGCCGAAGTTGTGCATGAAAAAGGCCGAGACGAGAGGAGGGAGAAGGCGCCAACCAGGAAGGACAAGGTGGCGGCCGAGAAAAAATTAAAGAGGGTGCACTCTCAACCCGTTATCGAAACTGCTGGTTCCAGCTGGGGGGTCCAGTCCTTCTGGAGTAAGGACTTCGATTATGTAGCCTATGTGAAGGAGAGGATAGCTTTCAGCCCTGACGATGTGGAAGTTGGGAACCAGTGCTCCATTCCCTTTATGTGGAGGGACGTGGGTGTGAACTGTTTGCGGTCTATTATGCTCCTGGATGCAATGGACCGCAAACATGAAGAGTTGGTGCAGAGTGAGGAAACGCTGGTGGTTAAGGTGAGGGCGCTGGAGAAGGAGTTGAAAGAAGCCCAAGAAAGCAGAGAGAAAGAGATTAAAGAAGTCAAGGAGGCGATGAAGCTTGAATGTGATGAGTGCATCAACGATTTGAAGATTGGACATGACACTGATTTGGCTGGGAAGGACACGGTGATTACGTAGCTGAAGGATGAGGTCGCCTCTGAAGTTGAGAAGGAGATGAAGCTGAAGGTTGAAATCTCAGAAACCAAGGGCGAGCTGGCCATGTCTTTTGATAATGGGTTTGACCGTGCCAAAGAACAGGTCGCCTTTCTACATCCCGGCATCAATATCTCCTCTCTAGATTCTTTTAAGGTTGTTCTAGATGGTGCCCTAGTGGACGAACCATAATCTTTCTATTGTAATTTTTAATTTTGCTTTGAACTTAGTGAACTCTTTGAATTTGTAATGATGCATTATTTGCTTTATGCTGTTTGGCCGTTCTTCTCTTGCTTAGCTTCGAATTTCTTCTTTGTTAATGGTGATGCTAAAAATGCCTCCCGGGCGATGACTATTACTTGTGTTTATTTCGTGACTTGATAAAAGTTGTCAAACTATTTTATTCTCAGCGTGATTGCTTTGTTGAGGCACCCTTTTTGCGTGGACCTTTCTATTTTCACGACGTCATAGAGCTCTCTTTGGGGTTAAGGAATGAGGTGGCAATTTCTTTTCAGCTCACGACGTCTTAGAGCCCTCATTAGGGTTAAGGAATTAGGTGGCAACCCTCGTTTTGGGGTTAAGGAATGAGGTGGCGATTTCTTTTCAGCTCACGACGTCTTAGAGCCCTCTCTCTTTAGGGTTAATGAATTAGGTGGCAACCCTCGTTGAGGATAAGTGGCGATCTCTATTTAGCTCACGACGTCTTAGAGCCCTCTTTATGGTTAAGGAATTAGGTGGCAACCATCGTTAGGCTTAAGTGGCGATCACTTTTTATCTCACGACGTCTTAGAGCCCTCTTTAGGGTTAAGGGATTAGGTGGCAACCCTTGTTGGGGTTAAGTGGCGATCTCTTTTTAGCTCACGACGTCTTAGAGCCCTCTTTAGGGTTAAGGAATTAGGTGGCAACCCTCGTTGGGGGTTATGTGGCGATCTCTTTTTAGCTCACGACGTCTTAGAGCCCTGTTTAGGGTTAAGGAATTAGGTAGCAACCCTCGTTGGGGTTAAGTGGCGATCTCTTTTTAGCTCACGACGTCTTAGAGCCCTCTTTAGGGTTAAGGAATTAGGTGGCAACCCTCGTTGGGGTTAAGTCTTTTCTTGGCGTTGTTAATCTGTTGCGGGCGGTGTTTGCAATACAAAATAGATTATATAGATATAATTCAATAAGAGAGCGGGGTGCCTCATTAAAAACCCCCTCTACTGAGGGGGAAAAGAGTGCTCCCTGCTTTTTACATTAAACAAAAAATACATGAAACTAAAACAAGATAACCAGTGTGAAGGCTTCACGGGCTTCTGAGATCGCCCTTCGGATTTCATGGCGAGTGTCTCTCTGTTGGCTACAAAGTCTGGGCGGTGGGCGTATCTCACTAGCTTTCTTTGTGAAACTACCATGACGCCAGGTTGGCGTTTTTATGCACGACTTCGGCGGGGTTGACGCTAAACATATTTGTCTTCCACTATCATTTAGGTTGAAAGGTGGACGACTTATTATGATGTTGTAAGAACAAGGCGAGTTGACCACTAAATATTTAACTTTGATGGTTTTGGCGCTATTACTCATTCAATCCTCTTACGGATGTTGAAGAGGCTGGTGGATGATACTTTGCGGTGGCGACTTGCTGAAAACTGGTGCGTCAATTTGCATGTCATGTGTTGGTAGTTGATGATGGAAAAACGGGGTAGGTTCATATACCATCTAAAGGCGGCGTCTTTGAGGGTTCCTGCTAACAACTTGCACTTAGGAGAGTCAGCGGTGCTGATGATGGTCATTTGAGTGTTGAAAGCCGTCACATGTTCCACCGGGTCGCTCTTTCTGTCGAATGACGAAAGAGAGGGAGGCTTGAAGTTTTCTGGAACTGGCGCGTTCCAAACTTCGGCAGAAAGTGGTTGCGGATCCGGATCCACTTATTCGTCTTGTTCGGATTCGTTTCCTTCAGCGTACTGATGTTGCTGCTGGCTCTGTTGCTTCAGAGCTTCTAAGGCTGTCGGGTCTGCCATCAGTGGTTTCAATGACGGTTGTTTGAGCCGGTATGTGAAGGTTGAGATTGACGGTTGGAGATTTGCGGCTGAGCTTGCGAATCTCAAGGGTTAAATCGGTTTTTCTTCTCAGATATGGGTTGAACGTTTGGTTAAAGTTAAGGTTTATGAATCACGGCTTTGAAAAGAGGGTTTATGAATCACTGCGGATTCAGCTACGGTGGATTCACGACGTTCTGGTGGCGTTTGGAGCCGTGGATCGACTGTTTTCGTTTTAGAGATGGTGGCTAGGTCAATTTTACCGTAGCCCTATGGTGGGCGCCAACTGTACTGTCTGTGAGTACAATCTAGGAAATCTAGGGTTTTCAGGGTCTGTTTAGGTCATGCCTTGGGAATAATCCCAATGTTACTATTTATAGTCCCAATATGGGCTTATCCGGCCATGGTTTTGGGCGCCCTTTCAGGCTGCTGAGGGCGCCCTCAAGGGGTGCCTTTAGGAAGGTTCCCTAAAATTGTATAGGATTGTCAGGTGGGCTTTGTCCTAAGGGTTCGAGCCCTTGCTCTTAGGCTCTAAGACCCAAATGATAAGATCTACGGTCCAGTGGGTAACACCTCGTTCGAGTATGGTTGCAGTGTACTAGACCACTTGCCTAAGATTGCCTAAAATTGGTCGAATATAGAGCATATGTATCTCGTTTATCCTCAACAATCATATTATGTAATATGATGCATGACCTCATGATGATACCCAAATCGGCTATGTCCCACAAGCAAGCTGGTTCACAGATGATTTTAAATCAAGCTTGAAGCACTCCAAATGCACGTTTGATGTCCTTCCGACATCCCTCCTGATATTTTGCAAATAACTTATCGTGTTCACTTTGAGGAAGTCTAATCGATTTGACGAAAGACGGATAAGAAGGGTAGATACCATCAGCTAGATAGTATGCCATATTATAGGGACGTTGATTCACAAAGAAATTCACACTTGGAGCCTTTCCCTGTATAGAGTTAATTATCAGATAAGGACTAGATTTGAATTGGGTGGTACATATTCAAACACAACAACTCATACATTAAAGCCAAAAGTCACTGATTCCAAACACCACACACTTACAATTATTAAAGCTAAAGACCAAACACTTACAATTAAAGCCATAAGTCACGGATTCCAAACACCACACACTTACAATTATTAAAGATAAAGACCATACACTTACAAATATTAAAGAAAAAACTGGGACTTGACATCACTGCCAAGTTTGACCGAATACAGACAAATACTTGATTAAAATTAATTTCCAAACAGCTCTTGGCACAACTTTCCCAACAACTCTTTTTTCCAGCCATCGAGATGCTCCTCAGAACTTAGCTTTATATACATTTTCATTTTCTTAGCATGAGTCTTTTCTTTCATCAATTGGTTAGCCTCCTGTTGCATCAAGGTTATCTTGTCCAATCGTTCAAGCTCTTTCTCCTTGAATTGTTTGAATTCAGCCCACTCGTTGTTCACCACCTCCAAGGCAGCTTCCTTAATTTTCTTTTTACCCTTTTTTTTAGTTGCCTCCCTACCCATTGGATGAGCACTAGATCCTACAGAGTTTAAGCCACATGCATCACTCCAGTGAGATCTCTTAGATCCACTACTTCCTGAGCCAGTATTTCCTCCTACTTAACTACCATAACGTGGTTGATCACGGAGAGTGTGCCATTCTTCCATTAAATTGAAATGAACATTCTTCCCACTTGCGTATAATTCCTGTGCTTTTGCCAAAATATCATTCTCCGACTAACCGCTACCTTGCATACGCTTAGCGCTATCATAAGCGCCAATCCATTTACCTAGTATTTTGTTCATGTAATTATAATGGTTTCGGCATGCAACTCCATCGCGCGGAGGATCAAATGAGCAATGCTCATTACAATACTCAGCAACACTACCCCAATATGTTTCACCTTTCTGGATTCTCCCGCCAACACTGCTTGTTCCATATTTAATTCACCCACTAAGTAGCACTAAATTTTGTTCAGTGGTCCATCTGGGGTTTTCTTGCGATTAGGAGTTAAATCCTCTGCATTTGGAGTGACTTCATTAGCACCTGTCATGCCATCAAAAGTTATTTGTGTTGAAAATTTGGGAAATTCAGGTGCACCAACACTCGGAACATTTTCATTCCCCATTGGCATATAAGCATTAAACGAGGGTGTTTGAGGTGGATATGCCATCATAGATCCATAATATGGATTAAAGTTTGGAACAGAGGATGACTGGTTGAAATGTGGTGCAAAACCAAAATTAGCATGTTTTGAGGACGTTGATTGGAAGATTGATTTGGATTTTGATAATTGTTGGGATAATTGTTAGAAGAATTTTGGGTGTTGAAATGATTATTATTGGGATCAATTTCACTAAAAAGAAGATTAAAACTTCAAAAGAAAAGCTAATACAAAGATAATAATATTAAGATAGTGAAAAACTTCGTTTTTTTTTTGTGTTAAAATCAAATGAAACAAGATTCTATTTATAGACAAAAAAAATCATGAATTATGGTAAAAAAAATTAAAAAAAAATTCATTTGCAAAGAAATATTTGAGTTCAAATAATTAGGATGAGATAAGATTTTTGCAAATAAAACCCGCCAACAAGTAAGCGCCACCGGTCGCCACATCCATCCCCACCTTCTCTCTCCGCGCCTGGGTCTGCTACTACTCTCCCTGTCTGGCGCGTGGGCTGCATGCGCGCTGCCAGCCACTCGTTTGCCGTCGCGTGGCAGTATCCTGGCCCACCAGAACAACTTTCAACTTGTTGAAATTATTCAATAGATTTCATCTTTCAACCAACAATCAACCCACCATTGCAATGCTTTAAACATATTGAAAATGAATTTCAACACCCCATTGTAAGTGGTTGTAACATCCGGTGGCTCCCAATGGGCTGGCCTCCCTATCTTTCAAGGGCCGAGATGTACTCACAATCTTCTCCTAGCCCCAAATTGGAGTTTCATGCCTTCCGTGGAAATCGAACCGTGCCCCTGGAACCTATAGGTACACGCTCAATGCATTTCCACTACCAATTGAGCTAGTAGCTCAATTGGTAGTGGGAATGCATTGAATTTGTACTTAAGGCCCCGGTACATAGTTCGATTCCCACGGAAGGCAAAAACTCCACATAGGGGTTGTGGAGAAGACCATGAGTACATCGCGGTCCTTGAAAGATAGGGAGGCCAGCCCGTAAGGGAGCCAGTCGGATGTTACAGTGGTCTTAGTGGTAGTGGTGAATTAGGTTAACATTTCACAAAACATTTTCAGAGAGAGCCTAGAGAGAAAGGAAGAAGAAGCTTGATGAAGAGGAAAGCTTGGGAGAAGAGAAATTTCAAGTGGGTTAGCAAGAGAAGTGAAGAAAATAAGGTAAGGGGGACGATTATCTTCATTAATTAGTTTTAATAAGCTTGGGGTATGTTTGGGAGTTGTAGCTTATGATTAATTGTTGCTGAATTGTGTGATTTTCGTGCTCATTTTTATTGACACTTTGATGAATTTTGATGTTTATGATGATTAATATGATGATTAAGTGCTGTTTAGTGATTACGTAATTGATTATGAGTATGGGTATGTAATTTGTTTGAGAAATCATGAAGTTATGTGGAATAAGTTGTGAATTAAGTGATTTTGGTAAAAGTGCTTATTTGACTGAATCTGCTTAATTTGCTGCTGTTACTATGTGTTACTATTAAGGTCATGATTGTGAGCAAAAAACTATGTTTATTGTGTGGTTTGTTGTGAAATAAGTTGTTGTTGTTGATGTTTTGGTGAAAATAGCTTAATTAAGTGAAAATGAATAAGTTGTTGTTAAAATGAGAAAGTGGTTGTTGGAATAGTTGTAGTAGGTGTATGTAGTGATGTGTAACATGTTGGAATGAAGTTATTTAAGCTGGGTATGTTTGTTTGTTAAGTTTTGGTGAAAATGGGATTTAGAGACGAACTTTGAAAATTAACCGAAAACCTTGTGAAATCCATATCAATTGATATGTTGTTGTGTAATCATTGTTCAATTTGAGTGTATTAATCATGGTTAATATCTGTAAACTAATTTTGGGTTGATGGGGATCGAAAATGGGATTTTTGGGCGAGTTTTGAGTGATTCGCGTAAGGGAAAAACCTTGTTTTTCTGGGTTGCGTCGCCGTAGCGACCACTGGATCGCTGCAGCGACCACTGGCAGCAACAGCTTTGCTGTTCTGGGTTGCGTCGCCGTAGCGACCACTAGCTCGCTGCAGCAAACTCTGACAGCAACAACTTTTGCTGTTTTGTCCCTTTTTTCACAAGTTTTTGTTTTGAACTGGGTTTTGGTGTAAACAAGAAAGTTGTAGATATGGATGTTAGATTTCAATTACCGTTGGTTAGGCTTCATTTAGATTTCTATAACTTAAGTTATGATCAAAATACTACACATATGTCATGACACATTTTTAGTGAAAACTTATGCATACTTTTTCAATGAATCTTGAAACATCCTTAAAATTAATGAAGAGTCTAACGAATCATTTAGAGTTAATAAATGAGTAGGTAATTATGAAGTTATGTTCTTTAATGATGATTGGTGTAGTTTGTGTGATTAAATCATGAAACTTGAATTATGTGAATGATGATGATTGTAAACACTTGAAGTTGTAATAATTGAGATGTGTTCTTGTTTCTACATGCTATTGATGATGCTATTTATTATGCTAAATGATGATGATATTGTTGGAACAAAATGTGTTAAACAACTCTCTTCTGAATAATGGGGGAGATTGTTGAAACATTATGTATAAACATATCTCTCTTTGTGGTTTTGATGATAACAAAAGTGTTAAATAGAAAATTGGTTATTTGCTAATGCTTTGTTCAAGTGATTTCAGAACCACGTGTTTATTGATTGGAAATTGATAATGGAACAAGCTTAGAGCAAGAAAGGAAAGCTTAGAAGCGATGTTGCAAAGCTGGAAGATAACTGGGTCTGAAGAGTGCTCCTGAAGTGGTGCTCCTGAAGTGGGAGTCTGAAGCTTGCGTCTGAAGACTGCTTCTGAAGTCTGAGTCTGAAGGAAGTCAACAAAAGTCAACATTTGAAGACTGCTTCTGAAGTCTGAGTCTGAAGAAGTGCTTCTGAAGTACTGTTCACGCTGAAGCTTCTGAAGGCTGATGTGGCAAGAAAAGCAACTGTTACTGTGTGCATTTAATGCCTGGATATGTCAGAATAACTCAATGGAACAGTTGTCTCCCTGACTAAAACATTCCCCAGCTTTTAAGGAAAGCAAATTCAAAAATGGCTGCTGCACTCTGTTTCCTGGAAAAGTTCAGCACACAATTGCAGCTAACCTAGCTCTCAATTGCAACGGCTCTTTGCTTAAATTCTGCATGCCTTCAACAGCTCTAATTTCCTCTATAAAAGGAAGAAGAATTGAAGAAGAATTTGTCTAAGACTCTTGAAACAAAAATGCTGAACCTGTGCTCTGTTTTTGCTGTCAAAACTCATAAGTTCACAAAACTCTTAGAAATTCTTTTAGTCTTTGTAACTTAGAATTTCTTAAGGTTAAGAGTCTTAACCTGTGTTGTATTAAGAGAACACCTCTGATATTTTATCAAGTGTTCAACCCAAACTCATTTCTTTGTATACTGAGCAATTGTAACCTCATTCCTTAGTGGTCTGAGCTATTAGTCACATTCCTGTGTGGTCTGTGCAGGGAGTCTTATTCCTTTGTGGTCTAAGCAAGGTTGGTTCATTCCTTAGTGGTTTGAACTTTAGAAGTCTTATTCCTTGGTGGTCTAAGCAACTGGAAATCTCATTCCTTTGTGGTCTGAGTAATTGTAATCAGGCTGATTATAGTTGAAATCTCTTGTTGGAAAACAAGGGGACTGGACTACTTCCAACATTTGGAAGGAACCAGTATAAATCTTTGTGTGCCTCTCCTTCCCTCTCTCTTTTCATTTTGAATCCGCTGCAATACTCCTTGATAATATTTCAGAACTTGTTTTTGAACTAGTCTTAAGTTTTGAAAAGAAAGAAACCAAGTTTTTGGAGTCCACACAATTCAACCCCCCCTTCTTGTGTGTTTTTCTCACCTTCAGTTGGTATCAGAGCTCCGGTTCTGATATTAACACTTAATAGTGTGTCAGTAGGATCCTGAGAATAACATGTCATCTGATAATGAAGGTTCACCTCCACCCCAACCCAGAAATCAAAGAAATGTATCACGTGACTATGGTACAGATGACAGAAAATCTAGATCACACAATAAACCCCCAATGTTTACTGGTGATCCAGAAAAGTTCTCATGGTGGAAGAGCAAAATGTACAGTCATATAATTGGTATTGATGACTCACTTTGGGATATTATTGAAGATGGAATCTCAATACCAGTTGATGAAGAAGGTGTTGCTGTCAACAGAAGAGCCTTGAGTGATGCAGAAAGAAAGATATATGGAAAGCATCACAATGTCAGAGGAATCATTTGTGGATTCATTACCTCACAATGAATATCAGAAGTTGAGTGACAAGTCAACAACCAAAGCCATATTCACATCCCTCTGCTCTAACTATGAAGGTAATAGAAAGGTTAGAGAAGCTAAGGCAAACATTCTTGTTCAGCAATATGAATTGTTCAGAATGAAAGAGGATGAAAATATTGAGACTATCACTACAAGAAATTTGTCATTTTGCGACACTTGCTCCGCGACCCTTGGCTTAGAACTGTCGCAGATGACACTTTTGCGACTGTTATTGCGACTGTTAGGCTTAAGGGTCGCAAGTTTTTATGCTTTTTTCAAGGGCACTTCACCAAGCTTTTGGCCAAATTTTTTCATCACTCCCGCTTTTCCAATTTTACTCTCCCTCCCTTAACTCCAAAACCCTAAGCCCCAATTGTATTCCTCAATCTCATTTTCCCCCAATCTGAAACCTAAATCTCTCCTACTCTCACCCACAACCTCACTTTCCCCCACAATCTCCTACCACCACTAACCCCTGGCTCAATTGAAACATTCGTTCCTCACTCTCAATCCCATTCCGTTCCTCACACTCAATCTCCTACGACCGCAACCCCTGCTCGGTTCCTTTTCTACTGCTGATCGGTTCTTTTTCTTCACGGTTCATCAATCTCATTTCTCGACCCATTCCTTTTTCCACAGCTGGGTTCCTCTTCACTGTTCATCAACCTCAAACCTCTGACCTCTTCTTAGGTTATAATTTCTTTTCTCCTTTTGTTTATTCAATAATGTCAAAGTTGTTTTGTATTAATTTAATTTTCCACCTTTTGTCTGTAGAGGTAAGAACCAAGTAAAAGCATCATGTAATGGGAGTAATTGGACGGCCGAAATGGACAGTCAGGCATCTGGTTCAGCTTCAAATGTTGTTGATATTAACGAGTCTAGAAGTGGTAAGGTAGGTGAATCTGAGTCTTAGGGTGCAATCTGCTTACAAGATCGTTTGAAGTGGCTCAACAAGCCTGTTGTCAGAAAGGTTTTTTTCTTAAAGCCCATGCTCATGATTTTCTTTCATGCTACATGTTACTTTCTCATGTTTGATAATAATACTCAAAGTTTCACAGTTTACCAGTTTATTTTTTACCTGTCATGAATTATCTATCTCAAAAGCTTAAGCTATTGGGCGAGATACACATGGTTTGTTATTAAACTTCTAACATGCATCCCTGTGGTAGAGTATTTTACCTCTGTTGAAACACTAGGTATTTGAAATTGAATTGAAAAATGAAATTGGGTTATGTTATTTTAATTTGGATTTACATGAGCCATGGCTAAAATGTAGCATGAACCATGGCTAAAATGTTTTAAAACTCGATATCCTGTACAATGACCGATTTTGCTTCTATATATAGCTGGAACAAAATGATATAACCTGAAATGTACTTCTTTGTATTTTCTCTTGTTGTACCAGCTGCAGAGGATAGAGACCAAAAGTTCATAACAAAAGCTGTTGAAGAAGCATATAAAGGTGTTGAATGTGGTGATGGACGCTGTAACACCCATACTAACTTTAACTAGTATATTAGTATGTGCGTTAAACTGATACTGGATACATTTAAAAATTTCAATAATAATATTACATCACAACAGAATAAATACACGTTTACTCGTTTGTACATTAATCCAATATTGTTACAATACTTTTACAAATGTCCATAAAGCTTCTGAGCTGGTACACAACGAGCAAATGCACTCCATCCAGTACCTCTATGAAGATCTTCGCCACGAACCTCTGACTAACCTGTAAACCTGCACCAGAAGGAATGGGATGAGACATAATGTCTCAGTGAGCTCTACCCAACCAACTGTTTGGCAACCACAGGGAACCTAGGGTCGCCATGCCTACCTTGGCAATCTTGGGGATTTCCTATGATCGCCAAGTCTTTTATCTGTCTATGACTATAAGTCCTTCTGTATCTATAACTTGAACTGCCTATAACCTTTGCTGTGACTATCTGTGACCATGACTGTAATCTGCCTATAACTTTAACTTAGTGATCGAGGGGAAACCTAGGATCACTTTCTGATGACTGTCTATAACTATAACTATGAGTTTCCTGTGACTATAACTGTGACTGTAACTTTGACTATAACTATAAAACATAAAACATATACACAGTTCGATAGCAGTTTTATGTTAGCTGTTAGCGTTGAACAAACAATTAATCTGAGTTCAATTTTTCGGAGGGCACCCCGGGTGGAGCAACCCCGAGATACGTCTCCCTATAAACCGGTGAAATTCCTATCATATCAGGCTAACACCGGACTCCCTGTAAAACGTGTGGACAACCCTCTCGGTGAAGTCCCATCCGGCGAATCCCGGAGTCTGATGAACACGCCCTGTAACTGTAAAACGTGCAAGCACGCCAATATCTGTAATCTTTAATTCTTTAACTTTAACATATGAACGTATAATCTGTTACTATAATCATATAACATTCCTGTAATCTATAACCTGCAACCTATAAAATCTTGGCTTATCGTTCTCATAAGCCACCTATAATCGTTGGAGAACCAACACTGTAAACCTTATCTGTGACTATGATTGCCAAAGCATTCCTATTATCCTTGTATTCTAGATTGAATACATCTATAATCTTATATACCTAAAGTAGGTTCCTGACTTATCAAGGTCGTATGCTTTTCCTTAAGAGTTATCACTCACAACTAATGGAATCAATCCAATAAATCCTTACACTCATACTATAAATCTTGTCTTCCTATCAAAGGATTCGACATATCGTTATCATATGCCATCTTAGGATTATCTATTCAATTAACCCTTATACTCCTATTGCGTCGCTTAACCCTCGTCCATTCATTTCGTATATGTTATATGCCCTCGGATATGCCACAATGGTGTTTTTCTTATAAAATAGGGTTTTCCTTGAAAATGGTTACCAAAAGCCTCGCCTGACACGTGCACAGGTCACAGAACGAAGCGGAAAAAGTCATAAAAATGCTGCCCATTTTCGCTGGGCGAAATGCATTTCGCTGGGCGGTTTGAGGCAGGGAAATTTTGGTGAAAATCGTCGTATTCTCGCCCTGCGATCGCCGAGCGAAATTGACAGTTCAATACTAGTTCAAAACATGATTTTTCCACCATTTTTGACATAATAAGGCATACCCAAGCACTATAACATCATAAGGAATGATTTACAACTATGAATTGACTGATTAAAACAAGTTTGAACAAGGAATTTGCAAGCAATAGGAATTAGGGTAACAATTACCAACTTTGATCAAAATGAACAAAACTCACAAAGTGGGTTCTAAAACCCCTAGGAGCTCACCTTAGATTTGGTTTGATGCTGGCTTAACCTTAGCTTCAACCCTAGCTTGATTCTTTCTCAAAACCCTAGCTTTTGCCCCTTTTTCCTTTCTTTCATCCTTGCTCCTTTAACTTCCAAATTGGCTCAAGAGTCACAAACTTGCTTGCTTGCATGTGGATTGAGTGTTTAAAAATGAAGTTGATGATTAGGGAGGGATGGTGGAGGATGGTGTGAGGTAGGAAGAAGAGAGAAGGGAGGAAGTTTGTGATTTTTAGAGAGAGAAAGAGAATGAGAAATGAGGGAAAATTATCTTTTTTCCCTTTTATAAAATCTAAACACGGCAATTACCAAATTGCCCTTCCCAAAATATCTTTGATTCATCGTCTCAATACTGATAAATACTTGGGTCATAAGCGGGATATTACACTCTACCCCCCTTAAAGAAATTTCGTCCTCGGAATTTAGAATCCACTCATTATCGTCTGTGAATGAATCTATTATACTACCTTCTCTACTAGCCAAAATTTCAATTCATCTTGCTTATCGGAATCCCTTGGATTTTCCAACTCTATAAGTCGAGTATGCTCGACAATCTTTTCTTTAACTATGATGCTTGTGGTGCATTACATAACTCTTACGTAGTAGGATATGAGGTTATCTGAACCAACATATCCATATTATCTGACTATGATCCCTGTTCGACATTTTCCTTACCAATCCAATTTAAAATTGTTAAGTCTCGGATTTCCTTTACTGACTTCTATCAGTTCTTCTTTAATTGACAATTCCATATTAACCTGAAGACGTTGAGTCATTCTGTTTTCCCCAATTATTTCAACTTTCCGAGGAATCTATTACATTACTTTTAGTTCAAAGAACTTTTGTCTATAACTTTCGCCTCGCAAAACGACCTTTTACTGTTACACTCGTAACATTCTTCACATAAATTATTCTTACACCGAAAGGCATCTGATATTGAGTAGTCTCAAACGAAAGTGAAATCTATTACAACTATCTTCACAATTCAAATATAAGGTGGCGGCTGAACTTATGGTTTACGTTCCTTTCTTTCTGTTGTCCTGGTGTAGCTATTATCACAACCATAAACATTGCTCACATTCCCACTGCGGGAATCCTTTAAGCTCGAGAAATCACATAAGCCAGTTATGCTCCGAGTAATAAATCAACAATAACATGTAACCGAAAGTCCTAGGAACCTTCTTCTTTACCAATACTTGTAGTACCCTAATTTTGTCCTACGCATTTTAAAACAAAAATCAAAAAAAATCAAAGAGGGGAAAAAAAGTCAAAAGTCAACAAAAGTCAACAGAAAAGTCAACTTTTCAAAATTGAGGACTTCGCAATGCGAAGCTCACTTCGCACTGCGAAGTCTGCGATTTTTCTGCAGATTTTTGGTTTCTTGGATTTAATTCCAGAATTTGTTGCACATCATTTCTATAATTATTTTAAGTAGCATTCATGGCTAATTGGGCCAAGCAAAGCCAGAGTTGAAGGACTTGCCATTAATGCCAAGGTTGGAAGCTTTTTCTTCCAACCTAGCATGTGACAAGCAAGTGGGCTTGCCCTTGGGCAGCTCTAGTCCCTCCCATGTGACCTGTTAACCACTACAAGGTTGCCAGCCACCTGCTTGAGGACTTTCCTCCTGCTTGCTTCCCCAAAACCAGTCAAACTAGCTGGATTTTTCTCACTTGAAAAGCCATGATTGCTACTCTGTTTTTGCAGCAGCTTTTCACCCTCTCACACCAGCCATAAGTAGCCTTTTCATCCCTCAATCTCTGCACATTACAGTGCACGTTTTCATTGATCAACCATTGAGATTGCAAGGATTGATCCCCAAGCATTAGCCAATTGCAAATCAGCTTTGTTCTTCATCATTACCTTCTAGAATAAGTTGAATTTGTGGCTGAAATCAAGCTGTATCTTGCCCCTTGGTACAAGGCAGGGTTGCCTCTATCCATTGGCATTTAATGCAAAGGTATTCAGCTTAATCTTGGCCACAAATCAGCTGAATCAAGGGATTGTGTAATGATGACAAAGATTTGATTTTTGCCTATAAATAGGAGGCAATGCCCAAGGTTACAAGGACTTCAAAAAACACAGTTAACACAGCATTCAAAGAGCAGAAACTCTACTCATTTCAACCTACAAATCTCCACAAACAACCAGCAAAAATCCATACACCACAAAGCTTTACAAAGTTCCAAAACCATCACAAATACTCAAACCTTTTGCACAAGCCTTCAACCAAATCAAATCAAGTGCAGCTGGAGCTTTGCTAAGGAGTTCTGTAAGTTACTAAGCTCTTTATCTTGCATTTTTAATTGTGTTTGCATAGCTATTTTGGCTCAAAACTCTTTGTCCTAAAAAACCCCTTTTGAATTCCAAAGAAATCCCAAGGTTTTCAAAACATCAAAACTGGTTTGTCCAACCTTTTTCACCCCAAAAACTCAAAGTTTTTCACCCATCTATAAGGTCTTGAGTGTGTTCAGAAGTTGTTTCTGAACAAAAATTCAGAAACAGCTTCTGAACCCAAAATTTCGCATGCTTCGCAGTGCGAAGTCATGGTCGCAGTGCGACCATGACAGAACTCAGAACCTGAGTTTTTGTATCAAACCAACCAATTTTTGAGGTTCTAGCCCCAGAGCTCAGAACCTAAGAGTTTTTAAACCTCTGTTCTTCAAACCATAACAAGGTTTTTGCATAATTTTGGCAAAATCACAAGTTCGTATAACCATTTTGTGGGTAACTTGCAAAGCAAGTTATGTTCCCAAACTTTCAAAACCACATGAACAAACAAGCTATGTTCAGCTTTTCAATCTAAACTTGAACAATAAATATTGTTCATGATGTTCAAAACTCAAAAATGAACATACACCGTTTACGTTCGCATTTTCGCAAAATGAGACGAACTTGCGCGCTTTCTAGCAAATTTGCTAAACCTTCCCATTTTGGGTTTTCAAACCAAATGTTTTGACATACCTTGGGATTTCTAAAGAATTCAATCCAAAAACATGAATGAAAAAGGGATGGTGTGACGTATGTCTCTCCATCGCCCCGATTGTACGAATGCGTGACGTATGTCTCGTCGCTCGGACAATCGTCATTCCTTTTTTTAATATGTACAACCCTAACCAAACCAAATCTTGGCCCCTTGTGGTCAATCCAAGCCTTTTGGTCCCCCGTTGGCCATTAGACTCAACCCCTCGACTCGTTAGAGTCCACTCGGTCAATGTTCGACTCGTCCGAGTCCATTGTACCCGTTCTTGATCTCAGTGGATCAATCGAACAATCGCCCGACTCTTCGGAGTCCACTCGGTCAATGTTTGACTTATATGAGTCCATTGCACCTCCCTTGGTCCCATAGCGACCAATTCAACCCTCTACCCTAACGGACGTACCTTTTAACAATTCTAATGTGATTCGCGAACGAACGCTTAATAAGTCTCCAAGTGCGAGCATACAAGCTACGTTTAATCGCAAGAATTCGGTTAAAACATCGTCCAATTAAAATCAACCAACACACATACGTTTTTCTACCAAAGAACTACGTATGCTTTGAATTCTCCGACTACCGGGAGATACGTAGGAGCAAGATCGACATCTTGTCAAGCACAATAATAATAAAAACTTTTTCTTCGTTTGTTTTTATCTCTTTCCCCCCCTTTATTATATTTTTAACATAAATAAACATGCACGCAAAGTATTAAAAAACAATTCAAGCTTTAACCAAATAGAAGGTTCCCGTTGAGTACAACGGACGTGAGGGGTGCTAATACCTTCCCCTTGCGTAATCGACTCCCGAACCCGACAATGGTTGCGATGACCAAATCCTTATCCGCATCGTCAAAAGGGTTTTATTATCGTTTCCCTTTACAATAAAAAAAAAACTTAAGGGTTTATCAACGTTCCCTTTACACAAAAACTTTGGTGGCGGCTTCACAAAGGCACCTCCGAGCGTTCGAGGACGACCTCGGAGGATTTGCGCGTCTTTTTCCCGAGGAAAAAAACGAGGTGCGCACAGCTGGCGACTTCACTGGGGACCTGTTCCCACTAGCGAGTCAAGCCTAACCTATTTGGTTTTTAAGCCAATTGTTTTTATTTTCTTTGCGTACCATGTTTATTATTTTATTCATACATGTCATATTTATGCTTTATGTTTATATTTGCTTTATTTTGCTTTATATTCATATCATATATATATCAAATGCGGGGGTTACTTGAGTGATGTTACTCCACATTGTTCGGATTAATGCCGGACGTGTGAGGCTCTCTACCCGAGCTTGAGAAAAAAAACTAAGTTAGAAGGAGGTTGTGTGCGGAAGCCCGCGTTGACGTATGTCCGTGAGGTAGGATGTCCAACCCCGCTTAGATGAGATTTTCACGTGGAATTAATTGAAGTCATGTCGACGTATGTCCATAGACAACCCTAATTCCATATGAGGTCTATGACTCTAAGGACCTCTTCTTAGGAGATTTCACAATTTAGAGCCTACATGTGAGGATGGGGGGAAGTTCCGAACCTTCATATGCCAAACCCCTGCATGTCATAACATTTGCATTCATAAAACTTTTTGCATAAACAAAAAAGAGGGGCATATTTTTGCATACTCATTGCATTCATACATTTACATGCATTCTCATTTCAAAGAAAAACCCCCACATCATTCCCTCACTAAAAACAAAAAAAAGGGAAGTACCCGACCCGGTGCACCGTAGCGTTTCGGATGAGATCCGAGCAAACCGGAAGGCCATCGAAATTCTGGAAATCATTTTTTTGTCCAAGTAATTTATCTTGTTTTTCAAAAAAAAAAATCAAATCATTTTGCTCTTCCCGAGGCAAATGATCAATTTTTATGGGACCCCCATATTTCAAATCATTTTCGTCATTAATAAAGTTGCAGTTTATGTTCAAAAGAGTTCGTTTTTCTTTCGTTCTCAAATAAATTTTCGCAACCCTACAAAAAAATCATCACCACCAAAAAATAACACTGCTACGATCCCTCATGACTTCAATTTTCCAATTAACCAAACGGAAGATGATAATAAGGACGATTTTGAACCTCCTGAAGGATTGTCCAGACTTGGGGATCAAGAGGATAGGGTAATACAACCTCACCAAGAGAGCCCTCAAAAGAATGGCACTACAATTCTCCCTCTGCCGGGACACACTCTATAAGAGAAATCATGGTCTCACTCAGGTGTGCGGATAAACGTGAAGCAGTCATGCTCACTGAAGAAATCCATGAGGAGTCCTTCCAAACCCATGCCAAGACATGTCACAAGTGACAAAATTATGCCAACAAGGGGCACATACCACAAACACCTCTGAACGTCATGACATCACCCTAACCTTTCTCTATGTGGGGCATAGACATGTTTGGAATGATTAAGTCAAATGCTTCAAAAGGGCACCAGTTCATACTAGCTGCCATCAACTGTTTCACCAAATGGGTCAAAGCAGCTTCTTATGCAAGCATCCCCAAACAAACAAAGCCCAATTTTATTGGCATCCCCAAACACAAAAAGCCCAGTCGTCACTGGCATTCCTCACATCTCCAACAAAAGACCAATTTTCATTGGCACACACAATTTCCAAACAAAAAGCCCAATTTCCATTGGCGCTCACAAACCCCATTTCCAATAAAAGCCCAATTTTCATTGGCATTCCCATCCAAAAAAAAGCCCGACCTTGCTCGGAAGCCAAAAAAACAAAGCCCGACCTTGCTCGGAAGCCAAAAAAAACAAAGCCCGACCTTGCTCGGAAGCCAATCACAAAAGCCCGACCTTGCTCGGAAGACAATCAAAAGCCCGACCTTGCTCGGCATCCAAAAAACAAAAAGCCCGACCTTGCTCGGCATCCCACAATAGAAGCCCGACCTCGCTCGGCATCCAAACACCCAAAAGCCCAATTTTCATTGGCACTCACAAACATATTCCCAAATACCATTTCCAATAAAAGCCCAATTTTCATTGGCCCTTACAAACACAATCACACATAAAGCCCAATTTTCATTGGCATCTCCACACCAATCACAAAAAGCCCGACCTCGCTCGGCAACCAATCACAAAAAGCCCGACCTCGCTCGGCAACCAATCACAAAAAGCCCGACCTCGCTCGGCATCCAAAAAAAACAAAAGCCCGACCTTGCTCGGCATCCCCTCATAAAAAACCCAACCATGCTTGTCATCCAAGCACCCAAACACAAGCAAGGTTTGACCAACTAAACCCCATAAAAGAGAAAGACCTCACAACATTGGGGCATGGACAGTTCAACAAGAAAGTTCGCTCTCGAGAATTTAGAGAAGAAGACTTAATGCTTGAAAAAAAGGTATTACCCATCCACAAAAATCCCCCTATCAATAAACTCCGGCGCAGTCAAAAAAAATATATGCCAAAAAGAAAAAGAGCTCGCTAAATCGAAAACCCGAAAAGGGCGGTTTAGGCAATAGAGAGCGTCCTGGTAGATCGAAAACCTGAAAAGGCGGTCTAGGCAAAAATTAAGGACATCAAAAAAGGAAATACACCCCGGTGGATTGAAAACTCGAAAGAGCGGTCCAGGCAAAAGTTAGGGGTTTCAAAAAAAAAAAAAAAAAGAGAAAAAAGGCAAAAGACTGCGGCACGTGAGGTCCGGACATAATTCAAGAGGGAAAGAATCAGCCTCATTATCATCTTTAAAAAAAAAAAAAAGGTTATTTCGAAGTCATAGGGAAAGTAGCACGTGAAACCCAAGCAAATTTCCATTTGTCTTTTTGTTTCTTCCTTTTTCTCTATCTCAGTAATCACCTCTTATAGGGATTACATTTTCACGAATAGTTACCCATACAAGGGACTAAGTTTCGTTGAATCATCTTTAAATCTTTTCATTGTTATGCGTCCTTACTTGCTCATAAAATGTGTTTTTATTCATGATAAATAATGCATTGAAATATGGGAATAACATAAAAAAACAAAAAAACGTGTGTTTTTTACTTGGACGTTAAATGTCGAAAGAATTTCGTTGGTCCCCGTTATTGCATCAGAGGACTCAAAACTTGAAGCTCTGCATCAGTCATTTTAAGACTCATGCTCTTCAGCAGAAACAAGTGCGTAGCCCACGGCGCGTAAAACGCAAAGATCCCGGGTGTCGGAGGAACAAAATTCCCCAAATAAAGCTCCCCCCCCATACATCTTTTTCATCCACTAAGGCCGGATATCGATCATGCTTCCAAAATGATCCTTATATCCCCAGTGAGATCACAACCAAAATCAAAAGCCCGACCTCGCTCGGCAACCAAAATCAAAAGCCCGACCTCGCTCGGCAACCAAAATCAAAAAGCCCGACCTCGCTCGGCAACCAAACAAAAAGTCCAATATTCATTGGCAAACCAAAGCCCAATAATCATTGGCGAACCAAAGTCCAATTTTCATTGGCAAAGCAAAGAACTACGTAAGCTTTGAATTCTCCATCCCACCAGGAGATACGTAGGAGCAAGATCATCATCTTGTCAAGCACAACAAACCAAAGCCCAATATTCATTGGCCCACAATAAAACAATTTTTATTGACATCCCCCAGGGAGTCTCAACCCCAAACAAAAGTCCAATCATTATTGGCAAACCCACACAAATTTTCGGGCTTAGGCTCGAACTACACCGGTTTTGATCCCATTTGGGTATGTAGGCAAAGGACCTTGTCCTTCCAAACCGACCAACCAAAAAAAACAACAAAACAACAAAAAACAAAAGTCCAATCATTATTGGCAAACCCACACAAATCTTCGGGCTTAGGCTCGAACTACACCGGTTTTGATCCCATTCGGGTATGTAGGCAAAGGACGTCGTCCTTCCAAACCGACCAACCAAAAAAAACAAACAAAACACAAAAAGAAAGCCCAACTGTCATGAACACAACCGCAAACAAAGACCGACTCTGCTCGGCACCCAACCAACATTATTTCATTTCATGCATGCATATTTAAAACCATTCATACACATGCATTTCATTTCGCAAAGCATGCATCCTCAACAAGGATCCTCCAGTGAGTATCACATATTCACCAACATCCATCAACATTCAACCAGGGGCACCTATTTAGGGTAAGACCGCAGCTCGTTAGGAATCGATATTCAGAAGCAGTACCTGAATAAGATCGCCTAGCTTAGGTATCGACCTCTAGAAGCAGTACCTAGAATAGATCACCTCCCCCAGTGTATCGACCTTCAGTGTTAGCGGCTGAATAAGATCACAGCTCGTTAGGAATCGACATTCAAAAGCAGTGCCTGAATAAGATCACCTAGCTTAGGTATCGACCTCTAGAAGCAGTACCTAGATAAGATCACCTACCTCATTGTTCCACCTCTAGAAGCAGTACCTAGAGTAAACCTCCATCTTAGGTATCGACCTCTAGAAGCAATACCTAGATAAGATCACCTACCTCAATGTTCCACCTCTAGTGACATCCTAGAGTAAATCACCACCCTCAGGAATCGACCTCTAGAAGCAGTGCCTAGATAAGATTACCTTCATTCCCCAGTGGATCTACCTCCAGTGTTAGCGGCTGGATACGATCAACCCCTACCAACCATTGCATTTTGCATTTCGCGAAGGACAAAATTCGGGTCCTTCTTTTTCTTTTTACTTAATTGATCTCCGCAAAGAGTTCATGAGATGCCCTCGGCACTCACGCACTCTATGCGAAGACACAATTAAGTAGGGGCAGCTGTAGTACCCTAATTTTGTCCTACGCATTTTAAAACAAAAATCAAAAAAAATCAAAGAGGGGAAAAAAAGTCAAAAGTCAACAAAAGTCAACAGAAAAGTCAACTTTTCAAAATTGAGGACTTCGCAATGCGAAGCTCACTTCGCACTGCGAAGTCTGCGATTTTTCTGCAGATTTTTGGTTTCTTGGATTTAATTCCAGAATTTGTTGCACATCATTTCTATAATTATTTTAAGTAGCATTCATGGCTAATTGGGCCAAGCAAAGCCAGAGTTGAAGGACTTGCCATTAATGCCAAGGTTGGAAGCTTTTTCTTCCAACCTAGCATGTGACAAGCAAGTGGGCTTGCCCTTGGGCAGCTCTAGTCCCTCCCATGTGACCTGTTAACCACTACAAGGTTGCCAGCCACCTGCTTGAGGACTTTCCTCCTGCTTGCTTCCCCAAAACCAGTCAAACTAGCTGGATTTTTCTCACTTGAAAAGCCATGATTGCTACTCTGTTTTTGCAGCAGCTTTTCACCCTCTCACACCAGCCATAAGTAGCCTTTTCATCCCTCAATCTCTGCACATTACAGTGCACGTTTTCATTGATCAACCATTGAGATTGCAAGGATTGATCCCCAAGCATTAGCCAATTGCAAATCAGCTTTGTTCTTCATCATTACCTTCTAGAATAAGTTGAATTTGTGGCTGAAATCAAGCTGTATCTTGCCCCTTGGTACAAGGCAGGGTTGCCTCTATCCATTGGCATTTAATGCAAAGGTATTCAGCTTAATCTTGGCCACAAATCAGCTGAATCAAGGGATTGTGTAATGATGACAAAGATTTGATTTTTGCCTATAAATAGGAGGCAATGCCCAAGGTTACAAGGACTTCAAAAAACACAGTTAACACAGCATTCAAAGAGCAGAAACTCTACTCATTTCAACCTACAAATCTCCACAAACAACCAGCAAAAATCCATACACCACAAAGCTTTACAAAGTTCCAAAACCATCACAAATACTCAAACCTTTTGCACAAGCCTTCAACCAAATCAAATCAAGTGCAGCTGGAGCTTTGCTAAGGAGTTCTGTAAGTTACTAAGCTCTTTATCTTGCATTTTTAATTGTGTTTGCATAGCTATTTTGGCTCAAAACTCTTTGTCCTAAAAAACCCCCTTTTGAATTCCAAAGAAATCCCAAGGTTTTCAAAACATCAAAACTGGTTTGTCCAACCTTTTTCACCCCAAAAACTCAAAGTTTTTCACCCATCTATAAGGTCTTGAGTGTGTTCAGAAGTTGTTTCTGAACAAAAGTTCAGAAACAGCTTCTGAACCCAAAATTTCGCATGCTTCGCAGTGCGAAGTCATGGTCGCAGTGCGACCATGACAGAACTCAGAACCTGAGTTTTTGTATCAAACCAACCAATTTTTGAGGTTCTAGCCCCAGAGCTCAGAACCTAAGAGTTTTTAAACCTCTGTTCTTCAAACCATAACAAGGTTTTTGCATAATTTTGGCAAAATCACAAGTTCGTATAACCATTTTGTGGGTAACTTGCAAAGCAAGTTATGTTCCCAAACTTTCAAAACAACATGAACAAACAAGCTATGTTCAGCTTTTCAATCTAAACTTGAACAATAAATATTGTTCATGATGTTCAAAACTCAAAAATGAACATACACCGTTTACGTTCGCATTTTCGCAAAATGAGACGAACTTGCGCGCTTTCTAGCAAATTTGCTAAACCTTCCCATTTTGGGTTTTCAAACCAAATGTTTTGACATACCTTGGGATTTCTAAAGAATTCAATCCAAAAACATGAATGAAAAAGGGATGGTGTGACGTATGTCTCTCCATCGCCCCGATTGTACGAATGCGTGACGTATGTCTCGTCGCTCGGACAATCGTCATTCCTTTTTTTAATATGTACAACCCTAACCAAACCAAATCTTGGCCCCTTGTGGTCAATCCAAGCCTTTTGGTCCCCCGTTGGCCATTAGACTCAACCCCTCGACTCGTTAGAGTCCACTCGGTCAATGTTCGACTCGTCCGAGTCCATTGTACCCGTTCTTGATCTCAGTGGATCAATCGAACAATCGCCCGACTCTTCGGAGTCCACTCGGTCAATGTTTGACTTATATGAGTCCATTGCACCTCCCTTGGTCCCATAGCGACCAATTCAACCCTCTACCCTAACGGACGTACCTTTTAACAATTCTAATGTGATTCGCGAACGAACGCTTAATAAGTCTCCAAGTGCGAGCATACAAGCTACGTTTAATCGCAAGAATTCGGTTAAAACATCGTCCAATTAAAATCAACCAACACACATACGTTTTTCTACCAAAGAACTACGTATGCTTTGAATTCTCCGACTACCGGGAGATACGTAGGAGCAAGATCGACATCTTGTCAAGCACAATAATAATAAAAACTTTTTCTTCGTTTGTTTTTATCTCTTTCCCCCCCTTTATTATATTTTTAACATAAATAAACATGCACGCAAAGTATTAAAAAACAATTCAAGCTTTAACCAAATAGAAGGTTCCCGTTGAGTACAACGGACGTGAGGGGTGCTAATACCTTCCCCTTGCGTAATCGACTCCCGAACCCGACAATGGTTGCGATGACCAAATCCTTATCCGCATCGTCAAAAGGGTTTTATTATCGTTTCCCTTTACAATAAAAAAAAAACTTAAGGGTTTATCAACGTTCCCTTTACACAAAAACTTTGGTGGCGGCTTCACAAAGGCACCTCCGAGCGTTCGAGGACGACCTCGGAGGATTTGCGCGTCTTTTTCCCGAGGAAAAAAACGAGGTGCGCACAATACTTTCAAACTTATGAAAATCCAGTATAAGTGTCGTGTGGCATAAGCCATCTCACATATCATCATTGTCCATAGCACATAGATTCCATACACGATCGAGTACGTATTCACTACTACCGGATACATGGTACATCGCATCATCATTGTCCAACTAACGGGGCATCATACTTAATAAAAATACACTTGAGACAAACCACGTCAACCAAGGTCACTCTCTTGACTCTTAATTCATTCTTGTATCCTTTAAACATTCACAATCCCATAACGTAAGTTATGGTTACATTCCGTTGTCGTAATAACTTACTTGTCACAAGACATTCTCTGTTTTCGAAAAGAAAACTCTATCCTGATCGCTGTCAGAATAGCACTTTAAAACTCTTAATCCTTTATTTCATAACTTTGATTCACGTAGCCTTTTACTGTAAACTATGAGAAATCCTCTAATCCGTGTGAAACATTTCCTTCCTTTAACTATTAATATTAGGTTCAAGAATTTCTGAACTCCTCAACTGAGATTATTCGGCAACAACAAACCTGTTATGCATATGACTTTTCTGTTAAAACCTTACCGACTGCGTACCACGATTACTAACACATGTCTCATGACTATAAATATGTTACACTACTGTCTAAGTAGCATAAACTCTGCCTGATCAGCATACATAATACTAATCATAACCTGTAACATGCCTGTTACATGCGACATGCTAGTATAACGTGGATACGATGCAGAATAACTGCATGCCACGACATAATTCCTTTAACTTTAAGTTACTGAGCTGAAACAGCTGAATTACCGTTTTAGTTGTGGCTTGCTTCGCCATGAACTCATTGTGCTAGAACACATCCTTTGAATTTCTAAACTGCTTCAATTCTCATTTCTCAAGAATTTCAAGGTCCGAAACATTCCTCGACTTATCTCTTAAAATTTCCTGTTAAAACTGATGATGAGCTCAAGTCATCACTACTTACTAATATTTTGTAGCTTAAGAATTAATCTCTGAACACCTTTCCTATAATTCATCTGGCAAGGACTTCACGAACATCCTTTTCTCTAAAATTCAGCTTTGATTTGTCTGTTAACTCATTATTAAATTACTTCTCCGCTGCACAACTCTGATCTAAACAATTCGCCTTGGAATAAAAGTAGTACACCACTATTATCATATAAAATCTCCTTGGCCAATCCTTTGACTCTGTATTTCCTTTTTGGACATAAACAATGTTCTTACTTTCACGAAAGTACGCCGAAATCTATAAACAGTCTTTAACAATAAATACGAGCCAAACGATGCTCCTGTTAAAACAACTTAAGTTCATACATTTTTCACTCGCGGTAACTTCTAGAACCATTCTATGATTTCCGGAAATTCTAGTCTTTCATATACTTAATCGATCAATGATTCGAGTCTCATCCTATAATTATCCGTAAGGATTTCACATCCACAACCTTTTCCCAAGACACTTAGGTCCAAAAACTCTAACATAACTCTTGGTTACTCCTCGGGTTTCTCCGAAAAATAATCCGTCTGGATAGAACTCAACTTTTACCGGCTCTTCTGTAAATTCAAACATGTGCTACACCTCTTCGAATACCCGATTAATAAATCTGTAAGCTTCAATACTTAACATTTTCCATTGGATCCTTCCTATAACTTATTATTGTATTCAAAATTCCAATCTAATCTCGTTACCTGAAAAACATTCCATATGTCTTCTCGACCGTTGCCCTCTTCATGGTTTCGAACAATCCAAGGTATATATATCTACCATCTTTAACATCTACCCACATAAGGTGATCTTTGCCGGCTTACCCAAATACTCATGTAAGGAGCCCATCAAAGGATAACATAGAACTCCTCAACATTAACCATAACTTTAACTGTAACTTGTACGTTAATGAAGATCTTCCTGCTGATAAAGCTTCTCAGTAGTTCTTGGCTAATTCCTGCTTAATCCTCGAAACCGGTCTGCCATAATCCGATAACAAACGATTCAATCTTTAATCCATACCCTTACCGGGGGTTTCCTTTACTTATCACTACGCTCGCATTCTTCATACCAAGCATCTTGGTGTCACATAACAAAGGAGGGTAACCAGTTCCATCTGCTCACTATTTTGTTTAATCCATAAACGAGTCTCTTACCCATCAGATATTTAAATCTCATCCGATCCACGTGCGCAAGTCCTTCCTTCCTTACACACTATGTCCTTACTGGAATTCCAGAGCTTCCAATACTTAATTGATCATTCCTTAGTCCAAGTCGCTGGGTTTGGTACCGTAATTCTTTACCTCTGTACCCGGAATCAGACTCTATTCCACCTTAACTTTTCAAATTGCGGTTTCCGCTGAGATTCCAAAACATTCCTTAGGGTATTTCCATAGTTCTTTACTGTTCATGTCTCCTCGGAGAAGGCATCGTTCAATGATGCGTCCAACCAGTTAAGGTACCTGACCTTACTCTTTAATACCTCTTATATTCCTGAAACTTTGCCGTTAGCTGGCTCAGTTACTTCACTGTTAGAGAACCATCCTTTGACACCAAACACTTTGCCAAATTCGTCTTAGAATCTGACGTCTTAACCTTCACCCTTTGAACACTTCTTTCCTCCTTGGTCACATTCAGCTCTCGGATATTTGTCCCAACTGTCATATACTAGACTGAGTTGATCAGGCTCAACTAGACATGACATTTAGAACAACATCTGGAACCCAATGATTCCACTACTTTTATTGAATCTTAAATGACCCATGGCACGGTCTGAATCGACCTGCTCTGATACCAATTGTAACACCCATACTAACTTTAACTAGTATATTAGTATGTGCGTTAAACTGATACTGGATACATTTAAAAATTTCAATAATAATATTACATCACAACAGAATAAATACACGTTTACTCGTTTGTACATTAATCCAATACTGTTACAATACTTTTATAAATGTCCATAAAGCTTCTGAGCTGGTACACAACGAGCAAATGCACTCCATCCAGTACCTCTATGAAGATCTTCGCCACGAACCTCTGACTAACCTGTAAACCTGCACCAGAAGGAATGGGATGAGACATAATGTCTCAGTGAGCTCTACCCAACCAACTGTTTGGCAACCACAGGGAACCTAGGGTCGCCATGCCTACCTTGGCAATCTTGGGGATTTCCTATGATCGCCAAGTCTTTTATCTGTCTATGACTATAAGTCCTTCTGTATCTATAACTTGAACTGCCTATAACCTTTGCTGTGACTATCTGTGACCATGACTGTAATCTGCCTATAACTTTAACTTAGTGATCGAGGGGAAACCTAGGATCACTTTCTGATGACTGTCTATAACTATAACTATGAGTTTCCTGTGACTATAACTGTGACTGTAACTTTGACTATAACTATAAAACATAAAACATATACACAGTTCGATAGCAGTTTTATGTTAGCTGTTAGCGTTGAACAAACAATTAATCTGAGTTCAATTTTACGGAGGGCACCCCGGGTGGAGCAACCCCGAGATACGTCTCCTTATAAACCGGTGAAATTCCTATCATATCAGGCTAACACCGGACTCCCTATAAAACGTGTGGACAACCCTCTCGGAGAAGTCCCATCCGGCGAATCCCAGAGTCTGATGAACACGCCCTGTAACTGTAAAACGTGCAAGCACGCCAATATCTGTAATCTTTAATTCTTTAACTTTAACATATGAACGTATAATCTGTTACTATAATCATATAACATTCCTGTAATCTATAACCTGCAACCTATAAAATCTTGGCTTATCGTTCTCATAAGCCACCTATAATCGTTGGAGAACCAACACTATAAACCTTATCTGTGACTATGATTGCCAAAGCATTCCTATTATCCTTGTATTCTAGATTGAATACATCTATAATCTTATATACCTAAAGTAGGTTCCTGACTTATCAAGGTCGTATGCTTTTCCTTAAGAGTTATCACTCACAAGTAATGGAATCAATCCATTAAATCCTTACACTCATACTATAAATCTTGTCTTCCTATCAAAGGATTCGACATATCGTTATCATATGCCATCTTAGGATTATCTATTCAATTAACCCTTATACTCCTATTGCGTCGCTTAACCCTCGTCCATTCATTTCGTATATGTTATATGCCCTCGGATATGCCACAATGGTGTTTTTCTTATAAAATAGGGTTTTCCTTGAAAATGGTTACCAAAAGCCTCGCCTGACACGTGCACAGGTCACAAAACGAAGCGGAAAAAGTCATAAAAATGCTGCCCATTTTCGCTGGGCGAAATGCATTTCGCTGGGCGGTTTGAGGCAGGGAAATTTTGGTGAAAATCATCGTATTCTCGCCCTGCGATCGCCGAGCGAAATTGACAGTTCAATACTAGTTCAAAACATGATTTTTCCACCATTTTTGACATAATAAGGCATACCCAAGCACTATAACGTCATAAGGAATGATTTACAACTATGAATTGACTGATTAAAACAAGTTTGAACAAGGAATTTGCAAGCAATAGGAATTAGGGTAACAATTACCAACTTTGATCAAAATGAACAAAACTCACAAAGTGGGTTCTAAAACCCCTAGGAGCTCACCTTAGATTTGGTTTAATGCTGGCTTAACCTTAGCTTCAACCCTAGCTTGATTCTTTCTCAAAACCCTAGCTTTTTCCCCTTTTTCCTTTCTTTCATCCTTGCTCCTTTAACTTCCAAATTGGCTCAAGAGTCACAAACTTGCTTGCTTGCATGTGGATTGAGTGTTTAAAAATGAAGTTGATGATTAGGGAGGGATGGTGGAGGATGGCGTGAGGTAGGAAGAAGAGAGAAGGGAGGAAGTTTGTGATTTTTAGAGAGAGAAAGAGAATGAGAAATGAGGGAAAATTATCTTTTTTCCCTTTTATAAAATCTAAACACGGCAATTACCAAATTGCCCTTCCCAAAATATCTTTGATTCATCTTCTCAATACTGATAAATACTTGGGTCATAAGCGGGATATTACAGACGCCCATTTGGTGCAGTCATTGTTCGAAATGATGAAGTAGTCGTAAGCTGTCATAACATGGTTTTAAGAAACAAAGATCCCACTGCTCATGCTGAGGTTACTGCTATAAGAGAGGTAACATCAATTTTTTATCTTCAATTTTTCTTGTTCAATTTGTGTAATAAAAAATGTCTCCAAAATGAATAGCTTATTAATACAAAAAGGTCTTGGCATTTATCATTTGTTATTTTGTTAAGTGTTTATGTATTCCTTTGTCTCTCACAGCACCAACACGACACAAACACATGTGAATGTGATTATATTCGATTAATTCATTTCCTCAAACTATTACAATGTCGACGTTCCCGTGCTACATAGAATCTGACATGTTATACAGATAAACTTGCATTTTATTTCTCTTGCTAAATAAAAATATTAAGCCAATTAACCTGAAGTTAAGATTTCTTTTATACTTAGTTGCCATCATCTACTATCTGCTGTCTATGACAGATTTGGATCTCAATATCTGAGAGTCTTTGAAATCACCATTGAAGGGTAAATTGACAAGGTTGGATGTGGGTTTAAGTTTCTGAATGTTCATTTTGGTTGGTCTACGACTCTACACATAAAGCTTTTATATCACTCACTACATACATGTATAATTAGCTTATTCTACATGTTCGAGGGCTCTAATTATGCTTATATCAGAAGCCACAATTATTTTTTCTATACCATATCTATTTTCTACTTTTTTTTGGTAAGCTTCTACTTATTTTCTTTAATGCACATAATTGATTACCTCATGCTATACTAATTGGAAATCATCCGCAGGCTTGTCAAAAGCTGGATCAAATTTACCTTACCGACTGTGAAATCTATGCTTCTTGTGAACCTTGTCCAATGTGCTTTGGTGCCATTAATCTTTCAAAAATTAAGGTAAGCAGAAACCCTCTCATTTTCTCTTTACACCATGCATTTCTGTAACGACTGTTAAATTGATCACATATTTGTCGTATATTCACATCAAGCAGAGATTGGTTTATGGAGCCAAAGCAGAAGCTGCAGTAGCAATTGGATTTGATAGTTTTATCGCTGATGCACAGAAGGGAAGTGATTCTCGTCAGAAGGCCCAGTTGGAGATAAAAAAGATAGATGGTAATGCTGCTGCAATTGCAGAACAAGTATTTGAGAAGACAAAGGGAAAGTACATTCTTTACTGATTTCGTTAACCATCTTAGATGGAGAAGAGTGAAATTGAGCCTGCTCTTGAAAAAAGCAGGAAGTCTTTCACTGAAAAAATGTTGTCGGATGCTTTGCATATTTAGAAAAAGGATTTAAGCAGCATCAATGATGTGAGCCAAAACTCTTTAGGAATATGTGCTTTACAGGTTATGCATTTAGAATCATGCTAATATTTATTTTCTACTTTCCTTTTTGGGGCCGGACCATTGGCTTTTGGTAACAGATGCCAGATCATTCTGACAATTTTCCTGGAAAGGAAGAAATGGAAAGATCCTTACAAAAGCTAAGTAACGATTTAAAGGAAACGCGGCTGGACAGGGACAAAGCATTACAAGAATTGAGCCGCCTTAAGCAGCATTTGCTGGAAAAGGTTTGATTCTTTTGCTTTGTCTTTGTTTTCTACAACAGCATCAATGATGAGTAGGCATGACATTCAAGAGGCTTGATGTTCCAATTACCTTAAAATATGTTTATATTTATATAAAATATGCTTTTGTGATACATTTTTTGTGTGAAATAATTAAATTTCACAGGCTTCTACTCCTGTTAGCTGACAAAACATAGTTGACTATATTTTAGTATACAATTAGACTGAGACACATCAAATGTATCCACATTGATTGTTGGATTCTTGCTAATTAGTAATGCCGAATTTCCATTACAATGTTTTCTTTATACCAATCATATGGATTTTGAATAGTATATTCTGTGGTCATGATAACATCAAATAGCTTGTTTGGTTACAAGCCAATGCATATTGAGGTGGAAATTTTTTAGTTGATCAGTACAATCCAAACAATAAATTTTCTGGAAAATATTTTGGTAAGTTTTTTGCTTTCCGAAATTCATTTTGCAATGAATGGAAATAATTGAGAGAAGTAAAATTTATGTTGAATAAAATTGATTCTAGATGTGAGACATACAAAATATAACCACATCTGCCCTTTAAAAGCGATATTACTTTACCATCCAAACAAAATCATATCTTTCAAACTCACAAACAAAATTTTCTAACCTTAGTTCTTCAGAATTAGTTCTTTCAGAATCAAATCTTTCAAACTCAATTCTACCACTAAAACAAATGGACCCTAACTGGTGCAATCATATGCATTGTAATGATAAATATACTACTTTTTTGTTTTCCTAATAGTGAAATGTGGTTATGATTTAGTTTCTCCTGTTCTGTAATTTGGACGGATTTGTTCACCTATTAATTGTGTCATTTTTGTGATAATTTTGGCTGACATTTAGCATTCATTTATTTGATAAGACTCCCCTTTGAACTAATGGAATCAATTTCCTGTTGTTCCCAAATTTAATCAATCTTGCGAGGGAGGTATAATTTGCTGATCAATTTGTTTTTTTAAGAGTTTCCTTGTAATTGATACTAAAACACAAATATACTTTTGGTGCCTTTAATTACGATGTGTCTATATGTGGGAACTTGTTTTCTTCTTTGAGTTGAAAAAAGCTGGAATGATTCTTTGATACATGAGAACCTGAAAAGCATAGACCTTAAATGATGCTACGATTCTATATATTTGTAGCTTAAATGTGAGATTCATTTGTATATGCAGGAATAATTGATCCACATAGTGCATGCAGCTGTGTTGTCATCGCCTACGTGTCATCATCTTATCTGTCCATTCCGTCACAAAAGAGTGTGAATGTCTTATTGTGCTTGTTGTTTGATATTCTGTAGATGTTTCGGAGGGGTGATGAGGAAATATATTTTTTTCAACAAGGTATCCATCTTAAAGTTATTTCAGGTATGATACCAATGTCTTAATCTTTATAATGGTGAACCTTGTACTCAGTTTGAATTATTATCAATGTCATTTGTCTTAATCTTTATAATGGTGAAACTTGTACTCAGTTTGAATTATCATCAATGTCTATTGACACCGCTGCTATGTTATGTTTGTGTCTCCAAAATGCTATGTTATGCCAAGATTATTTGGATTTAAAAGTGTTATTTTTACCCTTCATGGTGTCATCAACTTGTTTGTTTATTATTGTGTGGGCTTTTCATTTTAAACTTCTTTAGGAATTGTATAGGATACCTTGTCTTGTATTGAAATGTTGAAGGTTTAAGCTATATTTGTTCTTATTTAAGTTTTTGTCTTTCAGGTATGGACTATGTGGATCCAAACGGAAGGGAAATTTATTGGTCTCCATCTTGTTACCTTTAGAATCATTTAAAATTAGATTTTTTTTAGTTTGTTCTTTTGATAATGTATAAGTATATTTTTGATACTTATTATACGATGTTTATAAAAATGAATGAGATTTAGATATTTTTAGTTATATATTTCTGTATTTTAAGTATTTATTAATATATTTATTTAAATTGTCAATAAAAATTGCTAATAAAAATTGCTCCAACCAATTTTTTTTTTTTTAAAAAAACTAAACATTTGCGACTGTTGTGAGGGGTCGCAAGCCCATTTAAATTAGATTAAAGCCCCTACTTTGCGACAGTTCTGAGTGGTCGCAGATATAGTATTGCGACTGTTAGCAACCGTCGCAATAGCCTTTGCGATTGTTGGTGCGACTGTTGGTTGAACAGTCGCAAAATACCCTTTGCGACCCCAATTTCTGTGTCTGTTGGGGAACAGTCGCAAAGGGATATATGCGACCCTTCTAACAGTCGCAATCCATGATTTTAGAAGTCGCAAAATGCCTTTTTTCTTGTAGTGTATGTTCTCAAGATTTCAGACTCTGGTTTCTGGACTTCAGATTCTGAAGAAGAGTTATACCACTGCTGACCATGTGAACAAACTCTTGAGGAGTCTGCCATCCAAATGGAGACCTAAAGTGACTGCTATTGAGGAAGCTAAGGATCTGAAAACTTTAAGTATTGAGGATCTTATAAGCTCCCTCAAGGTGCATGAACTGGGACTCAATGAGGATGAGTCTGTTAGAGAACCAAAATCATTAGCTCTGAAATCTAAAAGAAGCCTGTTAAAGCTTTGAAAGCTATTGGATCTGATGAAGAATTTCCTGAGGGAAATTCTGATGAAGATTCAGATGCTGATGAGCTTGCAATGCTTTCTAAAAGAATTCAGTATCTAATGAATAGAAAGAAAAAATTCTCTAACAGAAGCAGTAACTTTAGAGGATCTGGTTCAAAGAGGGAAAACCAGAAGGAATGCTACAACTGCAAGAAACCTGGTCACTTCATTGCTGAATGTCCTGATCTTCAGAAGGACAAATCTAAGGAAAAAGCAAAGAAGTCCAGCTCAAAGTCCAGCAGTTTCAGAAATAAGCTTAAAAAGAGTCTCATGGCAACATGGGATGATCTGGAAAATGAGTCTGAATCTGATGAAGAAGAAGCAAACCTGGCCTTGATGGCAACTGCATTTTCTGATGCAGAATCCTGTTCAGATTCAGATGAAGAAGATGAGGTATATTCTGAACTCACTAGATCTGAATTAATTGAAACAATTAATGATCTTATGAGTCATCTAAAAAGCAAGTTAGGAGAAATTAAATCTTTGAAATATAAAACTAACTTGCTGTCTGACGAAAACCTTAAACTTGAAAATCAAATAAATGAGTTTGATGAAGAAGTTCAAGAACTCAGAGATGAGGCTCATAAGAAATCTGAAGAGATTCCTAATGAACATGAAATAGCTCTTCAGGATTTCATTTTAACTGGAATCAATAGAACTAAAATTGCCTCTATGCTTTATAATATGGTCAGAAACAAAGGTGAAGGCATTGGCTATGACTCATTCAAACCTTCAAATGAATCAAACTCACCTTCCTGTTCTGGAAATATTTTAAAAGGCAATGGTATATGCTTTGTGCCTGCTTCTGATAACTCTGAGAAATTGAAAATGTCAGAAACTGAGACTGAGTCTGAAGTTCTGAACAGCTCAGACTCTAAAGCTTCTGAACCTAAGGGTAAGATGAAGGCAGATGTTAAAACCTTGCCTAAATCTAAGCCAAAAGGTCCTAAGCCTAAGAGTAAGAGAAAATCAGACTCTACACCTGAAAATATTCAGAGTCTGAAGAGTTCAGAACCTGGAACTAGTAAGTCTCAGAATCTGAATAATTCAAATTCAAATTTTTCTAAGACTGAGTTTATTATAACTGCAAAATCTATTAAACCAGTCAATACAAAACATTTTCAATCTCAGAATGTTAAGCAAAGCAAGCAAAAGCAAACCAATCAGTTTTCTGCTTCTAATTGTTTTAAGAAAGGCAAAACTAAAGCTTGCCTTGTGCCTGAAGCTAACAAAGTTAGAATTCAGAGGAAATCAGAACCAAAGTACTCAAAGGGTCAGACTTTAAACAACTCAGAACCAAAGACCTTCAAGTCTCAGGTTCTGAAGAAATCTGAGTCCAAACCTTTGAGAACTCAGGTTCTGAAGAACTCAGGTTCTGAAACTCAGACTTATTCAAGATACAAGGATTCATATCCAAAGTATCAGAACAAGTCTGAATATCATAACTTCAGACACAAGATGAAAAAGCCAAAACCTTTCAGGACTAACCCCAAAGGACCCATGAAAATCTGGGTACCTAAGTCTGAGATCATTTCAATTGCAGATATGCTTGTCATCCAGAGAAAAGGAAAGGTCTTGGTACCTGGACAGTGGATGCTCGCATCATATGACAGGGGACAAGTCTATGTTCCAAACCCTGACTCTGAAAGAGGGAGGAACTGTAGGGTTTGGAGGAAGTCAGAAAGGAAAGATCATTGGTACTGGTAAGATAGGTAATTCTTCCCTGTACATTGATGATGTTTGGCTGGTAGATGGACTTAGACATAATTTACTTAGCATAAGTCAATTATGTGATAGTAATTATGAAGTCTTGTTTAATAAGAACACTTGCACTGTAATTAACAATGAAAATAAGTCTGTAGTGTTCAAAGGTAATAGGAAAAACAATGTTTATAAAATAAACTTTTCTGAATTGGTTCAGCAGAAGGTAGTTTGCCTTCTGTCTGTGAGTGATGAGAAATGGGTGTGGCACAAAAGGCTGGGACATGCTAACTGGAGACTCATCTCTAAGCTTAGCAAGTTACAGCTGGTTAGAGGCCTACCCAGCAATGATTATCACTCAGATGCTCTATGTTCAGCATGCCAAATTGGAAAATTTTCTAAAACTTCTTTTAAATCTAAGAACATTGTTTCCACCTCAAAACCTTTAGAACTAATTCACATTGATTTGTTTGGTCCTGTTGGAACAGCTTCAATCAATGGGAAGAAGTATGGACTTGTAATTGTTGATGATTATAGTAGGTGGACTTGGGTTAAATTCCTTAGAGCCAAAAATGAAACATATGATGTGTTTTTCAAATTCTGCAAGCAAGTACAAAATGAAACTGATTTGAAAATTTTAAAAATCAGAAGTGATCATGGTGGGGAATTTGAAAAAGAACCATTTGAAAATTTTTGTGAAGATCATGGAATTATCCATGAGTTCTCATCTCCTAGAACTCCACAACAAAATGGAGTTGTAGAGAGAAAGAACAGATCTTTACAGGAAATGGCCAGAACCATGATCCATGAATCCAAAATTGCTAAGTACTTTTGGGCAGAAGCTGTAAACACAACATGTTATATTCAGAACAGGATCTATATCAGACCTATTCTGAATAAAACAGCATATGAACTGTTTAAAGGAAGAAAACCAAGTATTTCTTATTTTCATCAGTTTGGTTGTACATGTTACATACTAAACAATAAAATCGACCTAAAGAAATTTGATGCCAAGGCTCAAAAGGGTACCTTTTTAGGATACTCAGAGAGATCTAAGGCATACAGGGTGTATAATTCTGAAACATATGTTGTTAAAGAAGCTATACATATTAGGTTTGATGATAAGAAGCCTGGTAATGAAATACCAGAACTGGTTGAGAGTTTTGCAGATGTCAGAATCTCAGAAGAACCTTCAGAAGCTGAACCCAGTTGAGAGTCTGAAGAAGGTTCAGAAGCTGAAAACAATGAAGAATCTGAGAAACTCTCTGATAATGACACTACTCCTGAAGCAAACCAAGACCAGCATGGTTCTGAACAAATCCCTGATGGTTCTTCAGAAGCTAATCCACCCAGAACCTCATTCAAGTACAAGTCTTCACACCCTGAGGAGTTGATCATTGGAAACAAGAACAGTCCAAGGAAGACAAGATCAGCATTCAATCAGAATGAGTCTATGCTTGGCCTGCTATCCATGATTGAGCTCACAATTGCTGATGAAGCACTTGCTGATGATGGCTGGATTGTAGCAATGCAGGAAGAACTGAACCAGTTTCAAAGGAATGATGTCTGGGATCTAGTTGCAAGACCTGATCATAAGAACATCATTGGAACAAAATGGGTGTTCAGGAACAAGCTCAATGAACAAGGAGAAGTGATCAGAAACAAGGCTTGATTGGTAGCTCAAGGGTACAACAAGCAAGAAGGAATTGATTACACAGAAACTTTTGCTCCAGTTGCAAGACTGGAAGCAATCAGGTTACTTCTTTCTTATGTTGTTAATCATGATATCATCTTGTACCAAATGGATGTTAAGAGTGCTTTCTTAAATGGTGTAATTTCTGAAGAAGTGTATGTTAAACAACCTCCTGGTTTTGAAGATGTTAAAAATCCAGATTATGTTTTTAAACTTAAGAAGTCTTTGTATGGTCTGAAACAAGCTCCTAGAGCTTGGTATGAAAGACTAAGCAACTTCTTGATTAAAAATGATTTTGTAAGAGGTCAAGTTGACAATACACTCTTAAGAAAAACTGTTAAGAAAGAAATCTTAATTGTGCAAATATATGTTGATGATATCATATTTGGTTCTACTAATGCCTCCCTTTGCAAAGAGTTTTCAAAGTTAATGCAGGATGAATTTGAAATGAGTATGATGGGTGAGCTGAAATTCTTTTTGGGAATTCAAATCAACCAATGCAAAGATGGTGTCTATGTTCATCAGTCAAAATACACTAAGGAGCTTCTGAAGAAGTTCCAGCTTGATGATTGCAGGCTGATGACAACACCAATGCATCCTACCTGCACCTTAAGCAAAGAGGACAATGGCTCTAAAGTAGATCAGAAGCTGTACAGAGGTATGATAGGTTCTCTTTTATACTTAACTGCTTCTAGGCCAGATATTTTATTTAGTGTATGTCTGTGTGCTAGATTCCAGTCAGATCCTAGAGAATCTCATATGACTGCTGTCAAGAGAATCTTTAGGTATCTGAAAGGAACAACTAATTTGGGACTTCTGTATAAGAAATCTCTGAATTATAAGCTAGTTGGATTCTGTGATGCTGACTATGCTGGGGATAGGATTGAAAGAAAGTCCACCAGTGGAAACTGTCAGTTTCTGGGTGAAAATTTGATATCCTGGGCCAGCAAGAGACAAGCAATCATTGCTTTGTCAACAGCAGAAGCAGAATATATCTCAGCTGCAAGTTGTAGCACACAACTGCTCTGGATGAAACATCAATTAGAGGATTATCATATTCATGCAGATAACATTCCAATTTATTGTGATAATACTGCTGCAATATGTCTGTCTAAAAATCCAATTTTGCATTCTAGAGCCAAGCACATAGAAATAAAACATCATTTTATAAGAGATTATGTTTAGAAGGGTGTGTTAGATATTCAGTTCATTGATACTGATCATCAATGGGCTGACATTTTCACAAAACCCCTAACAGAAGAAATATTCAATTTTATTAAAAAGAATCTTAACATGCACTTTATCTCTTGAAAATGTGCTTGAATCTGAATGAAAACCTTGATTCTGAGTTTATCATAAGCTAAGACTTATCAGACACTCATTCTCTGAGAGTCTGAAGAAAGTTAAGCCTGAAAAACTTCAGAGTCTGAAGGATCAGAACCTGGATTTTCTGACTTCTGAATCTGATAGGAATCTAACGTTTGGTCAGAATCTGATAAGTATAACCTTGGGCAATGATGATTAAAGCTTTGAAAGTTTATACTTTATTCCTCCCAAAGTCATCAATATAAAAATGATTTTCTGCCTTGATATCAAATGCTAAAATTGCTTAACAAACAATTTCAGTTGGTATCAGTCTGTTTTAAAAATGTTTTAACACAAACACATTTTTTTTAAAATGCTCAATTTGTATCAGACAATGTTCAGGTTTTTAGAACTTATTTTTAAATTGGTATCAGTTGGTCTGAAAGATTTCAGCAGCACTCGAACTTTTAAATCCACACTGAACCAAATGCTATATCTTGGTATCAGCACTGAACCATATTTTGGTATCAGGTTCTGATATAAGTTCAGCTGTATTAAAACCTTCAATTGGTATCAGTAGACATATGATCTAAACCATTTTGTTTAAAATAGCTCAGATTTGCTCTGATACTGAACAAAATATACTGAACAATCATGTCTGAACAGAGAATGCTCTGATCAGAAGCTCTGAACTATTTTTATGCTTCTGAACAGCATTCTATTTTCAATGCAATGTCATATACTCATTGAAAATCAAGTATGCTCTGATACTCATCTTTGCTGCTTGATTATCTATATGATTGCATAATTATCTCACATGTCTTTTCAAACTCATGAAAATTTTTTTTAAAGGGGGAGAGATGTTCTCAAACTCTCTTAAGAAAAGGGGGAGAGATGTCATATACACATGTTTTCAATCTCTTTTAAAACTTTTTGTTGATGACAAAAGGGGGAGAGATGTAAAACAAGTATTAAGCTCCTGAGGCTCAAAATATAAGTTAAATTCTGACAGTAATTTACTTATGAAAGGGAAGTAAAAGGCATTAAGACCTGAGGCTCTGAACATAAGTCAAGTTCTGAATGAAATTAACTTATGAGAACTGATTTTAACTCTTAGCCTCTGAATTTAATCTTTGTGAGATACATAACTCTTAGTGAGTTAAAATGAATTTAAAATAACTTGGATAAGACTCAGGGAGCTTACAAAACTCATCCTATGGATTATCGGACTTAGGGGGAGAGCTTACAAACCTCAGAACCTGAAGTCAGCAAGTTATTTACAATTCTGAGTGTTAATTTCACTTGATTGTTTAAGTTGAGTTTAATTAACTTAGATAAGAATCAAGGACGGCTTACAAACCTAACCTTGAGGACTGTCAGACCTAGGGGGAGCTTAAAAATCTCTCCTGAAGTCAACTTGTTAATTAAACTTAATAACAATTCTGAAATTTTCACATTTGTGTTTTAAACTGAACTTAATTAACTTGGATCAGACTCAGGGGGAGCTTACAAACCTCACACCCTACAGTTAACTTGTTAATTAAGTTAACAACAATTTTCTGATTTAATACTTATGTTTATCATCATCAAAAAGGGGGAGATTGTTGGAACAAAATGTGTTAAACAACTCTCTTCTGAATAAAGGGGGAGATTGTTGAAACATTATGTATAAACATATCTCTCTTTGTGGTTTTGATGATAACAAAAGTGTTAAATAGAAAATTGGTTATTTGCTAATGCTTTGATCAAGTGATTTCAGAACCACGTGTTTATTGATTGGAAATTGATAATGGAACAAGCTTAGAGCAAGAAAGGAAAGCTTAGAAGCAATGTTGCAAAGCTGGAAGATAACTGGGTCTAAAGAGTGCTCCTGAAGTGGTGCTCCTGAAGTGGGAGTCTGAAGCTTGCGTCTGAAGACTGCTTCTGAAGTCTGAATCTGAAGGAAGTCAACAAATGTCAACGTCTGAAGACTGCTTCTGAAGTCTGAGTCTGAAGAAGTGCTTCTGAAGTACTGTTCACGCAGAAGCTTCTGAAGGCTGATGTGGCAAGAAAAGCAACTGTTACTGTCCGCATTTAATGCCTGGATATGTCAGAATAACTCAATGGAACAGTTGTCTCCCTGACTCAAACATTCCCCATCTTTTAAGGAAAGCAAATTCAAAAATGGCTGCTGCACTCTGTTTCCTGGAAAAGTTCAGCACACAATTGCAGCTAACCTAGCTCTCAATTGCAACGGCTCTTTGGTTAAATTCTGCAAGCCTTCAACAGCTCTAATTTCCTCTATAAAAGGAAGAAGAATTGAAGAAGAATTTGTCTAAGACTCTTGAAACAAAACTGCTGAACCTGTGCTCTGTTTTTGCTGTCAAAACTCATAAGTTCACAAAACTCTTAGAAATTCTTTTAGTCTTTGTAACTTAGAATTTCTTAAGGTTAAGAGTCTTAACCTGTGTTGTATTAAGAGAACACCTCTGATATTTTATCAAGTGTTCAACCCAAACTCATTTCTTTGTAATTCAGTTTGGTCCTTAAGTCTCAGTCTGTATACTGAGCAATTGTAACCTCATTCCTTAGTGGTCTGAGCTGTTAGTCAAATTCCTGTGTGGTCTGTGCAGGGAGTCTTATTCCTTTGTGGTCTAAGCAAGGTTGGTTCATTCCTTAGTGGTCTGAACTTTAGAAGTCTTATTCCTTGGTGGTCTAAGCAACTGGAAATCTCATTCCTTTGTGGTCTGAGTAATTGTAATCAGGCTGATTATAGTTGAAATCTCTTGTTGGAAAACAAGGGGACTGGACTACTTCCAACATTTGGAAGGAACCAGTATAAATCTTTGTGTGCCTCTCCTTCCCTCTCTCTTTTCATTTTGAATCCGCTGCAATACTCCTTGATAATATTTCAGAACTTGTTTTTGAACTAGTCTTAAGTTTTGAAAAGAAAGAAACCAAGTTTTTGGAGTCCACACAATTCAACCCCCCCTTCTTGTGTGTTTTTCTCACCTTCAGATATTTGATTAAGTGATGATGATACATGTTATGTATTAAGTGACAGTGTTTGAGTAAATGAAGATGATACATGTTATGTATTTAAGTGACGATGTTTGATCATATGAAAGATTATATGATAAGTTATGATGTTAATAAGCGACGATGTCTAATCATATAAGACTATATGATAATGATGATGATGTTGTTGTCGAGTTATATGTGTACTTGATGTGAGTCGAAAATATGATCATGCATGCATTCATAAGTCAGTCCGGAGATGGTATGGTGATTTCATTGCGGGATTTTATATCTCGGGAATTTCATCGGTGATTGTACGGTGAATTCATTGCGGGGTTTTAGATCTCGGGTAGTTCATCGGTGGCTGTATCGTAAAACATATAAAGTCGTTTAGGAACATCACATAAGTATGAGTCTTATGTATTAATGTGTTGATGAGAATTTGTGCATCTAATTGGTAAATGTGCATTGAAGATGTGATATGATGAATTGTCATAATTAACTTGATAATTGTTTATCGATGAGGGTATGAATTGAATGATTGTAAATGATGAGTTGATATGATGAAGTAGTTAGACTTGTATGTGAATATGATTATGAATTACATGTTCTTGAATTTCGGATAACTAAATTTGTTATGTTTGAATATTATGATGATATGAATGTTGTCTGAACTACACTTGTTTATTATTTCTTATTAATGAATGTATATCTTACTCTCCAGTGGCTTTGTTGTCGCCTCATTCGTTATGGATGTAGATTTGCAGGATTGAGTACTTTGCTATCGGTGAGTCGTGATGGGTTCTGGCTTGACGCCTAGCTCATGCTTTTATGCTTTGCTTGGAGATGTCTAGAGTTAGGAGCTCTGATTAGGATGTCTCTTGGGGATTTTATTTTCGTACTCTGTTGGATTTATTTTGAGTGATCTTTATGATCCAGATACTTATGTATTTATTTTGAGATGTTTTGAGATGACCCGAGATGATTATATGTATGTTGAGATATTCCGCTGCGATATATTTATTTTTATTGATGAGATTTTCATATCATATGTTTAATATGAGTTTTATGAAGAAATGTAAGGTTCTGATTACATGTTAGATGTTTATTTATCGTCGATTAGTAGTCTCGGGGATCGGGGTCCTTTTAATTGCCCGTTGGCAAATGTTATTGTCTGAGTACGACATTCAATATGTCACACAAAAAGCCATCAAAGGGAGCGTGCTAGTAGAGCACCTAGCCCAATAGCCTTTAGAAGAGAATCAGCCCGTGCAGTTTGACTTCCCTGATGAAGATGTCATGGCCTTGAGTGTGAAGACTCCCATAGGCGATGATGAAGGATCCGAACCAGGATCTCAATGGAAGCTTGTCTTCGACGGTGCGTCTAATGCTTTGGGGCATTGTGTGGGAGCTGTCATAATCTCTTCTCAAGACATCTATACACCTTTTACAGCAAGACTATTGTTTGTTTGCACCAACAATATCGCAGAATATTAGGCATGCATCATGGGCCTAGAAGGGGCAATTGATTTGAGGATCAAGATCCTGGAGGTGTATGGGGATTCCACATTGGTCATCATCTACCAAGTCAAAGGAGATTGGGAAACTCGCCATCCCAAGCTGATTCAATACCGGGATCATATTCTGAAATTGGCAGAGTACTTCGATTTAATCACTTTTCATCATATCCCCAAATAATAGAATCAATTAGCCAATGCTTTGGCTACATTGTCATCTATGTACAAAGTAACCTGTGTAACACCCCAATTTTTTATTTTTATTAATTCCATGAAGTTCAATAGGTGAAGTTTTGGTTAATATTATTATTGATGTTGTTTTTGCTTGAGTGTTATTTTGTTGTTGAGAAAATTGAATATTGATGATGATTGAGAAGTAGTATGAGAGTTTAAATAAAATAGAAAGAGAATTAAAAAAAAACAAGTAGAAAAGAGCAGGAGGTGTAGAAAATAGGTTTTTAATAAGTGGGGGAGGGGAAAAGCAAAAGAATAGTGAATAGAAGAGGAAAATTTTATGACAAGTGACTGGCCCAAATATAAATAAGGGTTTTGGGGAATTAGAAGTCAGTTTTGCTAAACGTAGAAACAGAGAGAAGAGCAGCAATCAAAGAAAGGAAAACCTAGCTACAACGAAGTCAAGCCAGACCGGAGATTTCAGAAGATTCGAGGTAAGGGGGAGAATCTTTGCACTTTAGGGTATCTTAATATATGATGGGGGGTGTTTAATTCTTAAAGATGATGTTTCTGTTATGATGTGAGATTGTGATGAGAGATTAATGATGAACGAAGGTAAAGACGAAGTTGAATTATTTAAAATTAATGGAAAACTAGTTTAGGGTTTTTCGAATTGAGGATTGACCAAGAAGAGAATGTGTGAATCGGTAGGTTAATGGAAAATTAGTGTTTGAATGATAGGGTAACCTTAGGGTGATGTTTAGGGATGAATTGTGTGAGTTTGGGGATCGAAATCGGAGCTGGGGAAGCTCTCATGGTGGAAAATCGCAAAATCTGTGTCCTGATGCTGACAAAATCGTGTCACGATTTTGCAGGCAGAAATGAACCATCTTTCTGGGCACAAAATTGTGCCACGATTTGCAGAATCGTGACACGATTCTTAACCAACCCTTTGACCATTTTCTGTTCTGAATAGAGCTTAGGTGTCTTCATGAAAGTTGTAGGTATGGATGTTAGCTTTAATGTGGCTTTGGAGTGACCTCATTTAGATACCCATAACTTGGGTTATGATTAAAATTACTACACATGGGTCAACACGATTGTGCACTCTTTCCAGGATTAGGAAAACCAACTTTTTCACCACTTTCTGTTCCGAATTGAGTTTAAGTGTCTTCATGAAAGCTGTAGATAAAGATGTCAGTTTTCATCTGCCTTTGTTTTGAATCCTTAGATCTCTAGAACTTAATTTATGAGTAAAACACCATGCATGGGTCATGTGGTAAGTCAATTAAGAGGGTATAAAATATGAAAGAGGTCAAGAAGTGAAAAGAGACGATGATAAGAGGGGCTATGAAGTAGGTGTTTTCCGAGTAACTGATGAAGTTAAACATAATCTTCCTAAGCCAATGACGAACTTTGGAATATGGTTAAGTTGAAGAGTAAAAGAGTCAAGGTAATTAAAGAACTTAAGATGAATGTTAGATAGGAACGTATAAGGTGTAAAAAAAGAATAAAGAATAGAGAAGTCGAATTTGGGTGATTGTAGACGATGATGAGAGGGTCGTTAAGACGAAATGTAAAGGAAGGTAGGGGGTTGTGTATTGAGAAATGAAAGATAATAAGAATGATGATGGCGGTGAATAAGACGGGAATCGATTAGAAGAGAGCAAGATGAATAGGAAAGAATATAAGAGGTAATAGTTATAACGTTTGACGATAATAATAACAACCGGTATCGAGAGGATAAAACCTTAAATTGTAATGAAGTCTTAGTGAGAAAAGTTGCTGACGTCGAAAGTAACGATAAGGTGAGATAATAACTTTGGAATTAGAATGGAGTTAAGACAAGGGGAATGGTCGAGGTTATATAGGACGATTATTATGAGACGAAGTAATAAGATATTTTGTAACACCCATATTAAGATTGCCTAGGATCTTATACGAGTATTAAAATTTCGTACTGGATTCATTAATTTACCATATTAAAAGTTCGTTCAGAATGTTACATCACATAGTAATATTACATCCAAAATTATACAAACATCTCTCTGATACATGTACATCATAAGTACAACAACATATTACAGATAAACTGTAAAACATATAAAATCAGCACGATCAGTCCAAAGCTTTCTCCTTACCCTTGTTGCGTGTTGCCTGAGAACCTGCCTGTGAACCTGCACCAGAAGGAATGGGATGAGACATAATGTCTCAGTGAGCTCTACCCAACCTACTGTTGGCAACCACAGGGAACCTAGGGTCGCCATGCCTACCTTGGCAATCTAGGGGAAATACTATGATCGCCAAGTCTTTAATTCTATCCCCAAGGACATAAACCGCCTATAACTATAATTGTAATCTACCTGTAACTGTAAATCTACCTGTAACTATAACTTTGACTATAACTATGAGCATAACACATATAACAAGTTTTATGTTAGCTGTTAGCGTTGAACAAACATTATTATCTGAGTTCATTTTACGGAGTGCGGTCCGGGTGGAGTAACCCCGAAGTACATCTCCCTATGACCCGGTGAAATTCCTATCATATCAGGCTAACACCGGACTCCTCTATGAATTTGCATGTGGACAACCCTCTCGGTGAAGTCCCATCCGGCGTATCCCGGAGTCTGCTGAACATGCCTATGACTATGTAACGTGTTGAACACGCCTTTAACTGTAACATATTATTCTTTAACTTTTACATATAAACACACATATCTGTTACTTTAATCATATGATACCAATCCTATAACTCTTAACCTATAACATAAGGTGCTTGGCTTATCATTCTCATAAGCCACCTATTAATTGTTGGGGGACCAACACTATAAGCTTAACTGAAACTTCAGATGTCGAAGCAATTCTGTTACCCTTGTATCCTAATTTGGATACATCTATAATCTTGACCCTCATACTCTTAATTCTTGTTTTTCTATCAAGGATTCGACATATCGTTGTCATATGCCGCTATTAGAGCTTACCTATTCATTTAACCTTTATTCTTACATTTCCTACGCCTTGCGTATTCCTTGCTTCTATAATCTTTCAACCATTGGAAGCCATTTTGGATGAGTAAAATGGTGGTTAATGTTTCTAAAATGTTTTAGGAGAAAACAGTTGCAAAAAGCCACGCCCACGCGCACTAGAACCCCTAGAACAGCTCAACTGTCATGAGCTGTTCTGGTTTGGTCGCTACAAGTGACAGGCTGGTCGCTACAAGCGACGGTAGGCAGTGCCAAAATGCTGTCTGGTCGCTATAGCGACGGCTGGTCGCTGTAGCGACCATGACAGTACAGGACTTTATCAAAAACGTGTTTTTCCACCATTTTTGCTCATTCAAAGTTACCCAAGCTACCCAACCATGCTAGGAATGACTTTCTAACACAAAATAACGGTTTTAAACATATATGAGCAAGGAATTAGCAAGCAAGGATTTAGGGTAAAAACACTATAACTTTACCTATGATACAATACACATGTAACTCACTCTAGCAGGGTTCTAAAACCCAAGAGAGCTCACCTATAGCTGGTAAATAGCCTGCTAAGCTTCAAATCAAAACCTCAACTTGTGAAATCCTCCTTTCCTTGGTTTTTACTTAGCTTCTCTTGTTCCAAGTTTTCCCAAAACTATACTTGCTTGAATTACAAGATTTTAGAAAGAAGTTTGATGGATCAAGGATGATGATTGGTGAGGGGCGAAAATCTAGAGAGAGAGGGGGAAGAAATCAGATTTCTAGAGAGAGGAATTATGTGATAAAGATGAGAAATTCTCATATTTATCCATTTTAGTCCTTATCTCTATAATTACTATTATGCCATTCCAATACGTTTAATTCCTGTAACACTGTTAAAAGTCACGCTTAAGCGGAATATTACATATATAGTCGTTTTAATGAGAAGAACAAGTAGGAACAGGGTGTGCTATCAGGATAAAATATCTAGAGACGTTTATGGAGATGAGACGTTTATGTATGTTAATGGAGAAGTAAACATCTTACAACTAAGAAGGAGGAACAGGGTGTGCTATCAGGATAAAATATCTAGAGAGCCTAGAATAGACGAGATAATAGAGCATGTCCATAAGATGAATAATAAAATAAAATAGAGGGTTGTTGACGTAGAAACGAGTCGTGCTTAAGGGTCGGATTGATGAGGAGATAATGTGGGGATATAGACGGTAATAGAGAGTAATGATGAGGAATCATAGGACTGTGACAAAGAGTGATGCCGATTGATATTATATACCAGTGTATAAATAAATATGATGAGAAATGATAATACTTATATTATAATGATGATGAGAATGACGATGTTTATATTACTATGATGATGAGAATGATGATGTATATATTATAATGATGATGAGAATGACGACGTCTATATTATTTTGATGATGAGAATGATGATGTTTATTTATGAAGATGGTGAGAATGATAACGATGCGTTTTGCATTGATGTTGATCATATTAGGGAGAGTCTTGCATTTATGAATGTGAATTCCTGATGACGTGATGATGTATAATACCTGATGAGTCTGTCACCATGCATGCATATAGAGTCGTGTCTAGGAATTATGAAGATGAAAAGTCCAGTAACATATCTCTGGCAAATTGTGGCGATGAAAATCCAGTAACATATCTCTGGCAAATTGTGGCGACGAAAGTCCAGTAACATATCTCTGGCAAATTGTGGCGACGAAAGTCCAGTAACATATATCTGGCAAATTGTGGTGATGAAAGTCCAGTAACATAACTCTGGAAAATTGTGGCGACGATAGGTGTGGTACCACATTCATATAGGTCATAGGATGGAGTCCATATGCATATAAATGATGATGTTTCGTACTTGATGTTTATTTGTGAAATGGTGTGAGATGATGGTATGTGTGATCTATTGAGAAGAAACTATTTGTTGATGTTCTTACGAAGACGGAATATAATTGTCATTATTTAATATTGTGCGTGATTTTTCCTAATAATATGTTATGGCTGGATTTCTCACCCCTTTTCTTGTTTTTGTATTTATGGTGTCTATACTCGTGGGGTACAGACACTCAGGATGAAGAGATCTAATTGCGGGACGCTTAGAAGGTGGCGACAGGAAATGTCTTCCGTCAATTTTAATTTAGTAGTGATTAGACATGTAGTCGCACACGAGCTCTGATATGTAACACTAGGGTCGGGGTGACTATTTGATTTTCATATTTTGAAGTTTGAAGTATTTTGAATTTTGAAAACATATTTATGAAAGTTGAGACTTGAGCCAATTTCCGTTATGAATGATGAATTTTCCGCAGCTGAATTTTGACCTTATTTTATGAAATGATAAAAAGTGAACACGTGTAACACCTATTTCTCTTATTTACATTTGGTATTTTATTTATTTAAAGTTGGGGTCTTAGGGTGTTACAACCTGGCCAAATCATGTGCCGCTTGCGAAGATTAATCGTTGGGAGAAACCCGCCTACTGCTTGGCAGTCGAAGTTGGGCTAGACGGAAAATTATGGTACCATGATATCAAAAATTACCTCCAAAAGCAGGAATACCCTTTCGGTGCATCCAATGGGGATAAGAAAGCTTTGAGGAGGTTAGCATTCAGTTTCTCCTCCATTGGAGAGGTGTTGTATAAAAAGAATTATGATCAGGTTCTCTTCCATTGTGTGGATAGAAGAGAAGTTGATAAGCTCATTAAAGAAATCCATGAAGGGTCATTTGGTACACACGCAAATGGGCATGCCATAGCCAAGAAAATCCTCCGAGCAAGCTATTTTTGGTTGACCAAGGAGACAGATTGTTTGAATCATGTCAGGAAATGTCACAAATGCCAGATTAACGCAGATAAGATACATGTTTCACCTACTCCATTGAATGTCTTGACATCGCCATGGCCTTTCTCTATGTGGGGCATATACATGATTGGAATGATCGAGCCGAAACTTTCAAACATACATCGTTTCATTCTGGTTGCCATTGATTACTTCACCAAATGGGTCGAAGCAGCTTCATACGCCAATGTAACCAGACAGGTTGTTGCCAAGTTCATCAAGAAAGAGATAATTTGTCGTTATGGGATTCCCAACAAGATTATTACTGATAATTTTAGCAACTTGAACAATCAAATGATGAAAGAGCTGTGTGCTAGCTTCAAGATCGAACACCACAGTTCATCACCATACCGGCCCAAGATGAACGGAGCCAAAGAAGCAGCCAATAAGAACATCAAGAAGATCATCCAAAAGATGGTGAAGACATACAAGGATTGGCATGAGATGCATACCTTCACACTTCACGGATACATAACAGTTCGCATCTCAACAGGGGCAACTCCTTTCTCATTAGTCTATGGCATGGAAACAGTACTCACAGTAGAAGTTGAGATTCCCTCACTGAGAGATCTAATGGAAGCCAAGCTTGAGGAAGCGGAGTGGGTTCAGACCCGGCTTGACCAACTTAACCTGGTTGAAGAAAAGAGAATGACAGCCCTGTGCCACGGACAGTTGTATCAGCAGAGGCTCAAGAGGGCGTTCAATAAGAAAGTCTGTCTAAGACAGTTCAGGGAAGGTGACTTGGTGCTAAAGGTTGTATTACTTATTAACAAAAACACACATAGAAAATGGACTCCTAACTATGAAGGACCATATGTCGTGAAAAAGGCCTTCTCAGGTGGAGCCTTAATCCTAGCTACTTTGGATGGAGAAGAATTTCCACTCCCAGTGAACTCTAACGCTGTCAAGAAATACTATGCCTAAAAAGAAAGAAAAAATAAAAGCTCACTAAGTTGAAAACACGCAAGGGCAGATTAGACAATAGAGAGCGTCTCGGTGGACTGAAAACTTGAAAAGGCGGTCCAGACAAAAATTAGGGACACCAAAAAAGGAAATAAAACCCGCTAAGTTGAAAACCCGCAAGGGCGGCTTAGGCAAAAAGGGGGTATCCCGTTGGATTGATAACTCACAACGAGCGATCCAGGCAAAAGTATGGGAATAAACAAAAAGAAAAGGCATATGACTGCGATACTTGAACCTGCATGAAGACAAAACTTCAGATGGAAAAGAGTGGCCCAATTTCCATTCTCAGAAACAAGGTGTTGCGACTACGAGATCATGAGGAAGTATGACATTGTTATGGTTCATTGGAATTCATTTATTTTCATTGCCATTATCTTAGCTTCAATTTGTAATTACCTCTTCAAGGGATCTGCATCCAATTCTAACAACTTTCCGCACCTTCGTGCAATTAATAAAAATTCTCATTTTCATTCATTTTGTTTGTTAACTTGCTTTTATCATTCCAATTGTGTGCCTTTATGCTGTCTAATTATGACAAATAAAGTGTTAAAATAGTGAGAATAAAAAGCATTTGAAATTATCAAACTACTTTGATGTTTAAAATGCTCGAAAGAGGATTGATGGCATACAATATGGTGCCCCTGCCCTAAGCACATAACGTCATGGAAATCATTGATCTGATAAGATAAAGTGCTACTATTCCTCATTGAAGATCCAACAGGATAACTGGCCAGCCACGGAGACTTCCAAAGGTCAACTTCACTTCACCAACAATGTCAGAGACGCTCAGATCCCCAGGCGTCGGGAAGAAACTGAACTCTCTAAAACTTATGCATCTAATCAGACACTTCATCTGCATTTAGATTCACATTTTTAGGCATCATCCAAATGCATAAATAATCATTGCATAATTCAATGCATAAACCATCACTGCATCGTCCAAAGCATGCATGCATAACCACAGATTCAAAGGTTTTTCTCCGCATAGTACAACCTCTGGTCTTTTACCCCCGAGTGAGGTTGATGAAACATTTCCCCAGCAAGTCGGTTGTTAAACCGTTTCTCCAGCAAGTCGGTTGATAAAACGTATTCCCAGCAGGCATGTCAAGAAACTGCGGGACCATCCAACTTTCTCCCCAGCAGGTTTCCTTCTATAAGGTACCTCAAACTCCTCAACCTATCGGCAATGCATCTCATCAAGTTTTATGTGAGCGTACGATTTGGGTCGTAAACTCTCCAGATTGAGTGGGGAATGATTCAAGTCATTCTCATCTTTTGTCAAGCGTACGATTTGGGTCAGAAATTCTCCAGAATAAGTGGGGAATGGTTCAATTCAGTCTCATCTTCAGTTAGCATACGAGTTGGATCAGAAATTCTCCAGATTGAGTGGGGAGTCATTCAAGTCGGTCTCATCTTTTGTCGAGCGTACGATTTGGGTCAGAAATTCTCCAGATTGAGTGGGGATTGGTTCAAGTCAGTCTCATCTTCAGTGAGCGTACGAGTTGGGTAAAGAATTCTCCAGATTGGGTGGGGAATGGTTCAAGTTAGTCTCATCTTCAGTGAGCGTACGAGTTGGGTTAGAAATTCTCCAGATGGAGTGGGGAATGGTTCAAGTCAGTCTCATCTTCAGTGAGCGTACGAGTGGGTCAGAAATTCTCCAGATGGACCGGGGAATGGCTCAAGTGAGTCTCATCATCAGTGAGCATACGAGTTGGGGCAGAAATTCTCCAGATTGAGTGGGGAATGGTTCAAGTCAGTCTCATCTTCAGTGAGCGTACGAGTTGGGTCAGAAATTCTCCAAGTTGAGTGGGGAATGATTCAAGTTAGTCTCATCATTTGTCGAGTGTACGATTGGGTCGTAAATTCTCCAGATTGAGTGGGGAATGATTCTTGTCGGTATCATCTTTTGTCGAGCGTACGATTTGGGTCAGAAATTCACCAGAATGAGTTGGGAATGGTTCGAGTCAGTCTCATCTTTAGTGACCATACGAGTTGGGTCAGAAATCTCCAGATTGAGTGGGGAATGGTTCAAGTTAGTCTCATCTTCAGTGAGCTTACGAGTTGGGTCAGAAATTCTCCAGTTTGAGTGGGAAATGATTCAAGTCAGTCTCATCTTTTGTCGAGCGTACGAATTGGGTCGTAAATTCTCCAGATTTAGTCGGGAATGATTCCAGTCGGTATCATCTTTTGTCGAGCGTATGGTTTGCGTCATCTTGGTTTGATTCCTTGAATCGACCTTATTCAAAACATATTTGATCATATTGGTTTTTAATTAAGTCTCAATTAACAAGTTTATATCCTTGTGATTTCATTAGTTGTAGTGTGTTTTATTGTTGTTAGGTTTGATTTGTCTAATCTTGCATCATGTAGCTTGTATCAATATTAGATTGTATTGTGATTTATTATAATTGAATCGCTCAATTCAATTTGTAAATCCGTGTGCATAGTCTTTAAAAATTTTGTCATTATCTTACGCTTCAAGCAATTTCGAATAGTCAACTCTTTTAAATCGTGTTCGCTACGCTTTCGTCGGAATTTCAAAAACATTTTAAAAAGGAGCTATTCACCCCCCTCCCCCTCTAGCTAATACCTCGTTGCTATATTATCATAACCTAATTTTGCCCCACCTACATGCATGCAGTTCTTTTTTTTGAATTTTTTTATTTTATTTCTTCGAACACAAATAACCATAAAGTTCGCTAGAAAATTGTTCTTTCTTCACATATAAGTAACACAAAATCCTTGGCTCTTTTTCATGTTCATTCTCATTTTCACATTTTTCACTTTTTTTGGATAAATTTATTTTTATTCCCATTTTGCCCTTTTTAAAAAATAATACATTCAAAATTGTTTCTTCATTCACAAGAAACACAAAAAATACATTAAAACATATTTCTTGGTCATTTTTATTTTTACTTTTTTTTCATTCATTTAATTAATTCAAAATTTTTTATTTTTTATTTTTTATTTATTTTTATTCATTTTATTTTGTTACTTCATTCTCAAGAAAACTCAATTCCATCACACCCAAAATTCCAACTTTGATTCATTTCATTTCTAATTCATTTCCAATCACAAAAATCATGACTTTGCACCAATTGTACTTCCAATTACACAAAAAATACAAATCAAAATCCAAAAAACACCAGCTTTGACAAATTTATTCCAAATGCACATTTCTCTCCCATTTGATTCCTTCACCACTATTTGTCATTCTAGAACCATCCTCACACATCACAGCTCATCATTTTCGTACACGTCATCATCCATAAAAAAAGGCATAACAAAAAAGAAGCAAATTCACCAAAATTTCACAAAAAATAATTCATTTTGCAAAAATTTCAAATTGCCCTTTCTTCAACCACTTTTACCCTAATTTTCCACTCTTGGTCACCAAGTTACTCCCTCTATAAATACCCCATCAGCTGTGCATCAGAGGAGGCCGAAATTGAGAGAAAAAAAATCACCATTTTCATCAAAAAACCAAAAACTTCAAAAACAATTGAAACCTTCATTTTTTTCAATCCAAAACTTCTAAACACTCTCATAAGATCAAAAGCACTCAAAAACACAAGAAAAACCACCAAGAACCTTGAATCCAAAACTCACCATTTCTAAGAAAAAGTTAGATTTGGTTAGACCAATTCGGAGTTCAAACAAGGTGGGTTTCAATTTATTTATGTTCCTGGAAGTGTTGTGAGGCTTTTCCAAAGTTTAGATTTGCTTAAATCGTTTTTGTGTTTTTTTTTTTATTTGAAGTTGTTATTTACTTCTTTCTCTGTTCAAGCTTCCACTGAGAAATCTAAGCATATATTCATGATCAGTGCGAAAAATCGAGCAAGATGATATGTTCATTTGTAATTTTTGAGGTTCGTTTGAGATTTGGAGTTTTTTGAGTTTTTCGCCATGGTTGTTGTTGCTGGCTGATGGCTTTATGATGAAGGAGTTGACTTCGTTCTTCCTTTGACCATGTCCCCACCTTTATTTTTGTTTGCTTTTGCTGTTTTTTTTTAGTTGAAGGGGATGGGCCTTGGTGCTAGATCTGTTGAGCTATTTGCTCCCCCCTTTCAGATCTGAAACCCCCTCTGTGACTTTATTTTAATTGTTTGTTTTTAAACTTATTCAAATAAGTGCTTATTTAAGCTCTTTAGTCAATTTCATGCACTCTGAAAAATGTTTCTTTTTTTAGAACATTTTATTTAAATAATTGTTTTTTTATAAGTTCTTTTTTGTATTTACTCAAATAAGTGCTTATTTGAACAAGTGCTTATTTAAGCTCTTGAGTCAAATTTCATGCACTCCGAAAGTGTTATTTTCAGAACATTTTATCTAAATAATTGCTTAGTATTAGAGCACTTTCTTTTAAACAATTGTTTTTTTATAAGTTCCTTTTTATTTTCAAGTGCTTTTAAGTGCTTTTCTTCTTAAATAATTGCTCATTGTTTGCTTAAGTGTATATTTGATTATTCAATTAATTGCTTAAGAACTTTTGCGTGCATTTTGTTTGAATAAGTGTTTATTTATTGTTTTCTCATGCATTCATTCTTGCATCCATTCTCATCTCCTCTCCTTCACCTTTTTTTATTTTGACCGTCTTGAAACTAATTGGAAAACTTTTTTTAAGAATAATAAGAATGAAAAAGGGGAGTATGGCGTATGTCTTTCTCACCCTAGATGATTCAGACCCTTGACGTATGTCTCGTGGTATTGGATGATCCTCATTCTTCAAAATCAACTTAATTAAATCAGAATGAAAAAGGGGAGTCTGACGTATGACTTTCTCACCCCGGATGATTCGGATCCCTGGCATATGTCTTGTAATACCGAATTGTCCTCATTCTCAGACACTTTCAAAAACCTAAAAATAACTCAGCACACTCAAACTCTTTTTTCAAATTGGTTAAGGTTTTATCCATTCCTCTGATACAAGCAAAGCTTAAGCCTCCATTGTGCAAGCATACAAGCGGCATTTAACCATGGGAATGCGACATAAATGTTATTAACTTAAAAACAACCAACCCATAAACATTTTTTACAAAGAACTATGTAGCTTAAAGTTTCCCATTGCACATAGGAATACATAGGAACGGGATAACCGAAACCTGTGAGCGTAAACGAACCTTTCCCCTAGATGGTTCCCGTTGAGTACAACGAGTGTGAGGGGTGCTAACACCTTCCTCTCACATAATCAACTCCCAAACCTGTCTCATGGTTCCAAGACCATGTTACACTCGTGGCCGTTTTTCGCACCGCGACACATATAGTGAAGGAAAATCGACATGTAAAGGCAGCGGAAGTTTAAAATTTTTCGATTTCCTTTCCTTGGATCATTACGAATATGACATGAATCAGTGATAGAATTGTTACCTTTTAGTGCAGAAACAATTTCGTTGATCGCAGCTAAGCAAGCAAGCGAAGCCTCTACTCGTCCACACGAACGGCTTCCTCTGGTTCCCGGTGCTAGCCAAGCGATCAGAGGTTAGGAAGAGAAGTAGGGTTACGGTTTTTGCTTTAGGGTTACACGATTTTTTTTCACTCTTGAGCTTCCGCTAACTAATTAGCGTCAATTGCTAAAAACATCCTGAGCTTCTGCTAACTAATTAGCGTCAATTGCTAACTCCTGAGCTTCCATAAGCCCATCAACCCATCAGCTTCCGCTAACTAATTAGCGTCAATTGCTAAAAACACCCCATCATATAAGTATTACTTATATTTCTCCTTTTTACCGTTCTATTGTGTGTGACCATATAGGTTCTTGTAACGTTGGCAATAATATTAAATCCCATATTTAATATTATAAACAGTGAGCGGTATCTAGCAACACATCACTGCTACCCAAGTGACAAGAATGTCAAGTGATCTGACGAAACCTTTTCCATGATAATATCTATGTGTACGATTACTCCTTTGTCCTAATATCTTTATTGAGCACAAGGCATAGATTACGTCACCCTTGTTTAGCTCAATATTTATATTTCTTGATTCCGAAATATACTGAATAACGAATAAGTCAAATATCTGATATTGACTTAATTCGGCATGGCCATGCATTTTTCCAGTCATATTTCATCAAGAGGCCTAAAGATATATCTCATGTTATGAGGAGGGACAAATCCCATCTAGGACACTCATGTCCCTCAGCATGATTCGTCGAGTGCCCATTAACCAACGTTATAGTTATCTTGTTACAGATAACGTTTGAATGGCAATAAAACACTTGAGTCGACATCTAGGGATCACAGTGGTTTCAGGTCTAAGAGTCATATACACTATTATCATTATGAGAATAACTTATGACGATTTCATAACATACTATGTAGTATTCTCACGATGGGTCAATCCAGTATAAATATTACTCCTAGTACTCATACCTATGTATAGACTTAATATCTCATATTCATGACCCATGAGATATGGTCATCAGTCTACATACATAATAGTCTCCACGCTTTATTATTATCCCAATTCATATTAAAGCTTGACTACGGATACCTTTAAGAATAGTGTTCTTTCTGTTGATGTAATCTCATGATTAAGTCACACTTAATATTCCATCACATGAACCAACTATTCTAGGGACTTTATTTATCTTATAACAAGTGTAATAAAGAATGCCATATTTTATTTAATAATAAAAGTCATGATACATATGAAAAGTTTAACATAAACTATTGGCCTCTAGGGCTTACACCAACAATCTCCCACTAGCACTAGAGCCAATCAGGCATAGACCTAATACCCATAGATCTAGTATGACCATCATGCTTCTGCTGAGTTAGTGCTTTAGTCAGTGATCAGCAACATTGTCTGATGTTGGTACTCTGCATATTTTCACATCTCCTCTATCGATGATTTCTCGAATGAGATGATAGCGCCTAAGTATGTGTTTGGATCTTTGGTGAGATCTAGGTTCTTTAGCTTGTGCAATTGCTCCATTGTTATCACATAGTGATTCAATGGGATCCACAATGCTTGGAACTATTCCAAGATCAGAGATGAATTTCTTGATCCAAACAGCCTGTTTTGCTGCATTAGATGCAGCAATATACTCGGCCTCGGTTGTAGAATCAGTGACTGTTTCTTGCTTTGAACTCTTCCAGCTAATAGCACCGCCATTTAAGCAAAACACGTATCCAGATTGCGATTTGAAATCATCATGATCTGTCTGAAAACTAGCATCTGTGTAACCAATTACAGAGAGCTCTTCTTGACCTCCATAGATCAAGAAGGTATCCTTAGTTCTTCTCAAGTACTTAAGGATGTTCTTAACAACAACACAATGACTGTTACCTGGATTAGACTGGTATCTGCTCGTAGCACTTAAAGCATACGAGACATCTGGTCGAGTACATAACATAGCATACATGATAGATCCAATTGCGGATGCATATGGAACATTGATCATTCGATCCCTTTCTTCATCAGTTGAAGGGGATTGTGCCTTTGACAAACTTATACCTGATGACATAGGTATGAGTCCTTTCTTGGACTCATACATATTGAAACGTCTTAAGACTTTGTCTATGTATGTACCCTGACTTAAGCTAAGCAATCTTTGTGATCTATCTCTATAGTTCCTGATTCCTAATATGTAGGAACCTTCACCTAAGTCTTTCATAGAAAAGCATTTCCCTAACCAAGATTTAATTTCTTGTAGTGTAGGGATGTCATTTCCGATAAGCAATATGTCATCCACATATAATACCAGAAATGAGACTATGCTCCCACTAACCTCCTTGTAAACACAAGGTTCATCTTCATTTTTAATGAATCCATACTGTTGTACAGTTTCATCAAAACGAAGATTCCAACTTCTGGAAGCTTGCTTCAACCCATAGATTGATCGCTGCAATTTGCATACCTTTTGGATGTTATTAGGAATGCCAAATCCTTCAGGTTGTGTCATGTACACATCCTCAAGGAGATTTCCATTAAGGAAAGCAGTCTTAACATCCATCTGCCAGATTTCATAATCATGGTATGCAGCGATAGCAAGTAAGATCCGAATGGATTTAATCATTGCAACTGGTGAAAAGGTTTCATCATAGTCTACACCATGAATTTGTTTGAAGCCTTTAGCAACCAATCGTGCTTTGTAGGTGTTTACCTTTCCGTCCATGTCAGTTTTCTTTTTGAAAACCCACTTGCATCCTATAGGATTAATTCCTTTAGGTGCTTCAACCAAGTTCCAAACTTGATTTGTGTACATGGAATCCATTTCAGATTTCATGGCTTCAAGCCACTTCTCAGATTCAGGACCAGTAATGGCCTCTTGATAAGTCATAGGCTCATCTTGATCCAGGAGCAATACGTCACATTCTTCTGATATGAGATACCCATATATCTCAGGTTCTTGACGTATCCTATTTGACCTACGTGGTTCTTGTGTTATTGGAGTAGGATTTTCTGTCACAACAGTTTGTGTATCCTTCTCTTGTTCCTCCATTGGCGTACTACTACTTTGTGGGTCTTGAACTTCTTCAAGATCTACCTTTTTCCCACTAATTTCTTTGGAAACAAATTCCTTCTCAAGGAATACTCCATTTCTAGCGACAAACACTTTGCCCTCAGATGGTTTGTAAAAGTAGTATCCTTTAGTTTCTTTAGGATATCCCACAAAGAAACATTTGTCAGATCTTTGTTCAAGTTTAGTGGACATTAGTCGTTTCACATAAATTGCACAACCCCAAATCTTTAAATGTTTCACATTGGGTTTTCGACCACTCCATATCTCATATGGTGTCTTTTCTATCGCTTTGGATGGAACTTGGTTAAGTATGTAAGCTGCAGTTAATAAGGCGTGTCCCCAAAAGGAGTTTGGAAGATCAGCATGACTCATCATAGATCGGACCATGTCTAACAAGGTTCGATTTTTCCTTTCAGAAACACCATTCCATTGTGGTGTTCCAGGAGGTGTGAGTTGGGATAAGATCCCACACTCTTTTAGATGATCGTCAAACTCTTGGCTCAAATATTCGCCACCTCGATCAGATCGAAGCATTTTGATTTTCTTGCCAAGTTGGTTTTCTACTTCATTTTGAAATTCCTTGAAGAAAGTAAATGATTCAGATTTGTGCTTCATTAGAGACACATATCTGTATCTACTAAAGTCATCAGTGAATGTAATGAAGTAATAAAAACCTCCTCTAGCAGGTGTGTTTAGTGGTCCACATACATCAGTATGTATGAGTCCCAAAAGATCACTAGACCTTTCACCTGTTCCAGTGAATGGGGTCTTTGTCATCTTTCTCAATAAGCAAGATCGACATGTCTCATATGATTCTAAATCAAAAGAGTCCAAAATTCCATCTTTATGGAGTTTGGAAATGCGATTTTCGTTTATATGGCCTAAACGACAATGCCAAAGATAAGTCGGATTCAACTCATTAGGTTTCATCCTTTTCGTATTTATGTTATAGATTGGCATATCTAGATCAAGAATATAAAGTCCATTACTCATAATGGCATTAGCATAGTGAATATTATTCAAATAAATAGAACAACATTTGTCTTTTATTGTAAATGAAAAACCAGACTTGTCCAAACAAGAAACAGAAATAATATTCCTGCTAATTGCAGGTACAAAATAACAGTTTTCTAACTGTATTAAAAGACCACTAGGTAAAGTCAATTCATAAGTTCCAACAGCTAAAGCAGCAACCTTTGCGCCATTGCCAACTCGTAGATCGACCTCCCCTTATGCCAATGTTCTACTCGTTCTCAGCCCTTGCACATCAGTACAAATATGAGAACCACATCCAGTATCTAATACCCATGATGTAGAAGTAGACATGTTAATTTCTATAACAAAAATACCTGAAGAAGTGGAAGCAACGTTCCATTCTTTTTGTCTTCCAGATATTTTGGGCAGTTGCGCTTCCAGTGCCCGGTCTTACCGCAGTAGAAGCACTTGCCCTCCTTAGCCACACCTCCAGTAGGCTTCAAAGCTTTGGTTGATGGCTTAGCAACTGCTTTGCCTTTGCCATTTCCCTTAGACTTTTTAGGCTTCTTATTATGCTTTTTGACCTTTCCATTGTTAACCATCAAGATGGTCTTTCCCTTTCCCTTCATGTTCTTTTCAGCAGTTCTTAACATTGCTGCAAGTTGTGGAAGTGTTTTTTCCATGTCATTCATGAGGAAATTCATGACAAAGTGGCTAAAGCTTTCTGGCAACGATTGCAAGATAAGATCAACAGCAAGTTCCTGCTCAAGGGATAAACCCAATCGCGCAAGGTTCTCAACGTACCCAATCATCTTGAGTACATGAGGTCCTACAGGACTTCCTTCTGACAGCTTAGTTCCAAAAAGGGCCTTGGAGACATCATACCTTTCATGCCTAGCTTGCTCTTCATAAAGAGTCTTAAGGTGTTCGATCATATCGAACGCAGCCATGTTCTCGTGTTGCTTCTGAAGCTCAGAGGTCATAGTTGCTAGCATGATGCAAGCGACTTCCACGGCATCATTGACATGCTTACTATAAGCATCTCTCTCAGCCCTGGGAGCATTTGCAGCTGGTGCCTCTTCAGGAACAGGTTCATCAAGCACATACAGCTTTTTCTCATGTGTGAGGACAATCCTCAAGTTACGGTGCCAGTCTAAAAAATTTGTTTCATTCAGCTTATCCTTATCAAGGATTGATCGCAAAATGTTGTTTGAAGTGTTAGTTGCCATCTACAATTTAAAATATACAAAATAAGTATCATGAAAATAACATATTTAATATGGCCTTTAATTAAATACGCTCCCACTATTTTATTCAAATCAAATGACCTTCAAACATTTAATTCGGAAAATCCCGTTGGAAGATTTTCTAGCGGGTTGAAATCCTTATTTCACCTTGTTTTGAGTCAGCTAGGGCTGATCACCCAAAACTCAGCTATTTAGGTAGGAACATTTCCAATTGTATCTCATACAACTTTCAAATCAATTGGGCGAGTAACTCTTACTCTAATCTATCGTATAGATATTTCCCAATTCTTGCTTCTAAATTTATTTTAATCATATTAAAATTAATTTAGTTAAGTTAAACCCAATAAAATAACAATCGGGTAAATGATATTACCGCACTGCGACTTACAAACATAGAACATGTGCTTCGCTAAGGCAGAACCCACACATTCGATATTAGTCTTGAAGGGTGTTATTTTTTTTTGGAAAGCATTAAACTTAATATATTACTTTGAAGGATTTTATTTAGTTTCATCTCACCTCACCACGGCTTATATATCGTATATACTCGCACTCTAATCATTCAAGCATGCACAACAATTATACAAAATAAAAGTGACATGATTATGGCCTCCTAACGCTATGATTCTCTCAAGCCAATGAAAGAATCTAAACTAATCCTAGAAACGACCTTGCTTCTCCAAGCTAGACTTCTAGGGCTAATCCAACGTCAATGGTCCTATTACCTCCTTGTATTCTAATTACATTACATATAAAGAAACTCGTTTTACATACGAGGGATTGGATGAGAAGAGAATGTACATATAGAATTCAAGAGAGAGGCACGACACGCAGGCCGTATTTCAAAATCCAAAATAAAAGAAATAATAAGACTAAGGCCATAATCATTCACACAATAACAATAAAACACCTTTTATTATTATTAACACCTCATAATTAAATAAATTAAATTAAAATTCGGCGATTGATCACACTACGCAGATTAGTCGGGGGTTCCGCTGCCCGGTCAGCGGACGGGGGTTCCGGGGGCAGCGCCCCGGAAGCTAATTCAATATGAACGATTCACTTTGAATTAAGGTGCTGTAAAAATCGTGTCACAATTTTGCCATCGTGTCACGATTTTGTAGGCAGAAGCAAACAATTTGCTGGGCATAAAATCGTGTCACGATTCTTCAGATCGTGTCACGATTTTGGCATCGTGTCACGATTTTGTAGGCAGGAGCAAACAATTTGCTAGGCATAAAATCGTGTTACGATTCTATAAATCGTGTCACGATTCTGAACCAGGTTTCACCAAAATCGTAACCCTAATCATGACGGCACAACACTTGCGGCATTATGAATCCCGTTGTAACAATATGATCACACCAATCAAAGTACTCTGATTGTTTATCCAATATGAAGATCGAACTTAGAATGCTTCACCTGATACGGTTCCGAAGCTCCAGTTAACAATCATCCAATATGAACAAATATCATCTGACTTAATTTAGTGAACAATCATCACGAGTATATCATATATACTTTTGTTACACAGAATTTATCGATCATATTTCTGTCGATATGGATAATCGATATATTGATGCTTCACCAGAAAACGGTTCCGAAGCATCAAACAAATCGAAAAGCCATGCACAGAAAAGTGATACGATTTAATTATGTGCGTATGTGATCGAGCAACACATCTCCGTCGATATGGATAATCGATATATTGATGCTTCACCAGATACGGTTCCGAAGCTTCAAACAAATCGAAAAGCCATGCACGGTAACGTGATGCCTTGCCAATTTTAATTCGTCTTTTTATTTAATTGTATTCGATTATGTTTAATCCAATTAAAACATAAAGCAGTAAACAAAACAATCCGATTCATGGTTTCATAATTGGCTCTGATACCACTGAAGGAAAATCGACATGTAAAGGCAGCGGAAGTTTAAAATTTTTCAATTTCCTTTCCTTGGATCATTACGAATATGACATGAATCAGTGATAGAATTGTTACCTTTTAGTGCAGAAACAATTTCGTTGATCACAGCTAAGCAAGCAAGCGAAGCCTCTACTCGTCCACACGAACGGCTTCCTCTGGTTCCCGGTGCTAGCCAAGCGATCAAAGTTTAGGAAGAGAAGTAGGGTTACGGTTTTTTCTTTAGGGTTACACGATTTTTTTTCACTCCTGATTTCAGCACTTGGAGCTCTATTTATAGAGCTCCTTGCTGCACAAAATCAGCCATCATTGTTGAGCTTCCATAAGCCCATTAACCCATCAGCTTCCGCTAACTAATTAGCGTCAATTGCTAAACGCACCCCATCATATAAAGTATTACTTATATTTCTCCTTTTTACCGTTCTATTGTGTGTGACCCTATAGGTTCTTGTAACGTTGGCAATAATATTAAATCGCATATTTAATATTATAAACAGTGAGCGGTATCTAGCAACAGATCATTGCTACCCAAGTGACAAGAATGTCAAGTGATCTGACGAAACCTTTTCCATGATAATATCTATGTGTACGATTACTCCTTTGTCCTAATATCTTTATTGAGCACAAGGCATAGATTACGTCACCCTTGTTTAGCTCAATATTTATATTTCTTGATTCCGAAATATACTGAATAACGAATAAGTCAAATATCTGATATTGACTTAATTTGGCATGGCCATGCATTTTTCCAGTCATATTTCATCAAGAGGCCTAAAGATATATCTCCTGTTATGAGGAGGGACAAATCCCATCTAGGACACTCATGTCCCTCATCATGATTTGTCGAGTGCCCATTAACCAACGTTATAGTTATCTTGTTACAGATAAGTTTGAATGGCAATAAAACACTTGAGTCCACATCTAGGGATCACAGTGGTTTCAGGTCTAAGAGTCATATACACTATTATCATTATGGGAATAACTTATGACGATTTCATAACATACTATGTAGTATTCTCACGATGGGTCAATCCAGTATAAATATTACTCCTAATACTCATACTTATGTATAGACTTAATAACTCATATTCATGACCCATGAGATATGGTTATCTGTCTACATACATAATAGTCTCCACACTTTATTATTATCCCAATTCATATTAAAGCTTGACTACGGATACCTTTAAGAATAGTGTTCTTTCTGTTGATGTAATCTCATGATTAAGTCACACTTAATATTCCATCACATGAACCAACTATTCTAGGGACTTTATTTATCTTATAACAAGTGTAATAAAGAATGCCATATTTTATTTAATAATAAAAGTCATGATACATATGAAAAGTTTAACATAAACTATTGGCCTCTAGGGCTTACACCAACATATAGACCAACATCAAATGATATAGCCAGTTGTCCAGAAACACTTATAGCAAACCAACCACAAAAAAAAATTGTATAATATGGCAAAGAATCAAGTTTTAACATAGTTTTAGTGACATGCATTAACACATAGGGGGAAAAAACTATTTTTCATAATCGGTTAAATTCAAATTAACTCACTCAACCATGACCCAAGGGTAATTGCCAATCTAAAAGTAACTCACTTGTACATATCTGGCCACTTTAATCAGTTTAAGCATCAACCAAGGCTCATGCCATAGCTTAATTGTAGCTTATGGCTTCTGTCAGCTCTAATTTCAGTCCAAACTTCACCCAAAACTCTTACCAAGTCTATTAGGCATATAAATTCAGTTATGGAACCATTCAACCAACTTAAACTCACATTTCAGCTTAAATAACAACTTATAGCTTCTACAAATGCTCTGAATCCAACACGTATGCCTAGCCTTAAGTTGCTACCTCATGTCTTTAAACACCACAACAATTCATAAACAAACCTTAAATACATATGAAGTAGCTTAATTATCCCTTAATTAAGTTTGACCAATTCAACAACATGAAAATCCACTTCTCTTGCTCATGCTCTAATTCTTACTTGAGTTCTCATTCCTTGACATTTGGAAGCATCATCAAGACACCAATCACACATGTACCCAAGTTAATACTAAGTTAGAGAATGGGAGGGTGAGTTCGGTTCACATGGAAGGGGAAGGTGAGTATCAAACATCATTTTTGCTTCATTTGGTTTCAAGGATCACTAATAAGCAATTGCATGTTGCATATGGTAGAAGTTTGGTAAAGATTTTTTATGAGATTGGGAAGAAGGGAGTGAGCCTTGGGAGATAAGTGAGAGGAGGGGGAAGGAGAAGGAGAAGTTCTGATGTGTGAGAAAAGAATGGAAAATAATGAGAAGAAATGAAGGTGTTTACCTTATATAGTCCCTTTTGCCAATTACTAAAATGCCCTCTACTCACTCTGTATCCTTACTTTTCCGTTCGTTCTCAATTCTCAGTCAATTAATACTGCATCTTGGTAAAAATAATATGTGGGATATTACACTCTACCCCCCCCTTAAGAAAATTTCGTCCTCAAAATTTAGAACTTCGTCTGAAAGATAACTTTTTACATCTCCGATTCTAACTTCCAAGTAGCCTTTCTTATTAAAAGATTCTTTACATACCCTGGCTACTCGAGGGTCTGACATACTTCAAGCTAAACATCTTGTTTACACCCTCTTACAATTACAACTTAGGGTTGCTCATACTTAAATACTTTTACTGATTTCTAAAAGATTCCTTCGTTATTCGCATAACTCTCTCTAACAACACTGAGCCGGCCTAATCTTCCTCTGGATATTCACACTTCTAAATCGATTTTCTTGCATCATAGATGCTTTCAAATATTTTTACTTCTGGCTTCTATCCTGCATGATGAGGTCTTACACTTCCAATCATGCAATACTTCGTATAAAAGTAACCACTATTATACACAACTCAACTGAGACGAGAACTACTCCATCCTCCTCCGTTATCCAAAATTCGAGCATGAGACATACTTCTAATATCCGTTTGGTTCTTCTGAGTTCCTGGCATACATTTTGCCCGAACCACAACTATATGTTTCCACTTCCGTCGTAGAATCCTTAAGGGTCTGAGAAATCAACAGATTTCGGGCATTTCATCTTGGCCTATTGACGAAAATATGGTCGTTAATAACTTAGAAATTTATTCTCCCACGCTAGGCTTCTGATAGTCTTGCTTCAACCGCGATACATTTTGGTCGTATTGGGACGAGTATAACTACCCTTCTGAGTTCCATCCAAATTTAATCTCTTTAATCCTTATCGTTTAAAGCATACATCCTAGTGTCAAACACTGATCTATCTGTTGTTATAGATACTCAGGTTGTCCTGTTTCCTCTTAAATTCACATTCATATTCTGCGCGGCGTAGTCTCAAACTTTATGTTGAGTCTTTTGGTGTTGGCTGCATGTTTTGGCAAAACCAAAGTGTTGAATAGAAGCATCTCCATGATTAGAACAATTCTTCAGTCACAAGTTTTCTAATTTGAAGCTGTTCAGAAGCTCAAAATCACATCAGAAGCTGAATGCCTCTTTAGAAGCACTGTAGCACTTCAGAAGCTGATTCAGGTTCTGATGCCAGCGTTGACTTATGTTGACTTCATCAGAAGCTGATGTTTTTCAAGTTGTTTCTGCGCGAATCTTGGCAAGATTTATCAAGGATATATTTTCGTGTATGGCTTCTAGAATGCTGGATGTTTTGGAGAAGATTTGATTGCAGATTTGGTTCAAAGTTATGAAGCTGATATTTTCTGTTATAATCTTTCAAAGATTCAGTACAGTTTTATTTGTTACATTATTGGACCAATCTTATTTCAGTAACAAATCAAATCAGAAGATTAGTTTTGTTATTTATGCTGCAAGACTGAAGGCTATATAAGGAGGAGGGCTGCTGCTATTCAAGAGACGAGATATAGAGTTTAAGATCAGAGAATTGAGTCTTAGTATTTTAAGCTTTTAGCTTTATTGTGTACCACTCTGTTAGAGTTGGTTTAGGTGTTTGATTGAGTTGTAATTCATTCTAAGCCTTTAGGTACGAATGAAGTCTTTGTGTTTTTGAAGTTTTCTGAAAAACAGAGTGACTTTGGTTAAGGGTTTCAGTAACTGGGTTTAGTTACTTGAATAGGAAGATAGTGGATTCTATTACTCAGTGTTGGGTAGAAGTCTTACTAGGTGGAGGTTAATTGCTTGGGATAAGAACTGGGAGTCAGTGTCTGAGTCTTAAGGATTAAATCCAATAGTGGATTTCCTTCCTGGATTGGTATCCCCCAGAGTAGGAGGTGTTTACACCGAACTGGATTAACAAACCTCTGTGCCTTTTTTACTTTCCTGCACTTTAATTTGCTGCTTGTGTGTGTTTGTGTTTGTGCTCTGTTTTGCAAATTATTGTGTCCTGTGTGTTGTTCAGAACCTGTCTGGTTCAGAACCTGTTATCTCTGTGTATTGCCTGGCCAGAATTTCAATTGGCATCAGAGCAGGCACCCTGCCTGTATTTTGGGTGAGATCCAGAGGACTTAATTTCTGGTGAGCATGGATAGAGAAGGAGGCTATGTCAGTAGACCACCCCTACTAGATGGCACGAACTATGAGTATTGGAAGTCAAGGATGTGTGCTTTTCTAAAGTCTATTGACAGCAGGACTTGGAAAGCTGTGATTAAAGGCTGGGATCATCCTGTGTATACAGACAAAGATGGTAACAAGACTGAGGTTCTGAAGCCTGAGGAGGAATGGACCAAAGCTGAAGATGATCTGTCACTGGGAAACTCAAAAGCTTTGAATGCTATCTTTAATGGTGTTGATCAGAACATGTTCAGACTTATCAAACAATGTACTGTGGCTAAGGATGCTTGGGAAATTCTGAAAACCACTCATGAAGGAACTTCTAAGGTAAAGATGTCCAGATTGCAGTTGCTGACCACTAAGTTTGAGAACTTGAAGATGAAGGAGGATGAAAATATCCAGGATTTCTACATGAGTGTGCTGGACATGGCAAATTCTTTTGATTCTCTTGGTGAAAAGATGTCTGATGAGAAGTTAGTAAGAAAAATCCTCAGATCCCTGCCCAGAAGGTTTGATATGAAGGTGACAGCAATTGAAGAGGCCCATGATATTACCACTATGAAACTCTAGGAGCTGATTGGGTCATTGCTCAATTTTGAAACAGCCTTTTGCAAACAGACTGAGAAGAAAGGAAAAGGTGTAGCTTTTAGTGTGAATTCTGACGCTGATGATCAACAAGAGTCTGAAGAGGATGACTTATCAGAAGCTCTTGTGTTGCTGGGAAAACAATTCAACAAGATTCTGAAGAATGTTAACAGAAAAGCCAAAGCCAAAGGTCAGAACTTCAGATTCAATAACAAAAAGCAACAAACTGATGAGAAGAAGACCAAGTCTGAGGAGAAAAGTAACCAAGCCAAAGGTGTGTAATGCTATGAGTGTGAGGGGTATGGACATATCAAGTCTGAATGTCCTACTTTTCTTAAGAAGCAGAAGAAAAGCCTAGCAGTTGCATGGTCTGATGATGATTCTGAAGAAGATGCTGGAAGTGAATCTGGTATGTGTGATACTGGTCTGGTTGTAAGGTCAGGAGCTATCTTGAAGAAGGAAGCTGTTTTAGAGTCTGAGACCTTTTCAGAGTCTGACTCAGAGTCTGAAGCTTCATCTGTGTCTGAAGCTGCTAAAACCTCATATGATGAACTAGCTGATAACTACAAGAAGTTGTATACCAGAAGTGCTGAGGTTTGCAAACAAGTTTTGGATCAAAAGGAGACTATTCTTCAACTGGAGGCTGAAAAAGGTGAATTATTAGTGCAGAATTCAGACTTAAAAGAAGAAGTGAACCAACTGAACTCCCAACTTGATCAAATGAAGAAGCAAGTGAAGATGTTGAACTCTGCTACTGATAAGTTGGAGGACATTTTGGGGAATCAGCAACAAGGAAAAACTGGTCTAGGTTTTGTTGATCAGACTCAGATTCCTAAACAGATGAATTTTGTTCCTACTACTCAAACTCATGATTCTATGGTTGGAACATCAAAGAGGAGACCTCAGAAACAAGCCCAGATGCCAGCTCGGAAGCAAGCTCAGAAGAGACCTTAGATGCAAGGTCAGAAGCATGTTCAGATGCAAGGTCAGAAGCATGTTCAGATGCTACCTCAGAAGCAACCCCAGAAATTTCTCAGAAACAGAAGGAGGAGAAATCATCCATGGGTCTGCCATCATTGTGGAAAGAGAGGGCATATCAAACCATTCTGCTTCAAACTTTATGGCTATCCTGAACATTTTCAGTATAGAAGAGTTGAACCAGCTGCACCCAGACACAATGTTCAGAAGGTGTGGAAGCCTAAAGTTCAGAATGTAGGCCTTATAGCTCATACTTCTTTGAGAGCCACTTCAAAAGAAGATTGGAATTTTGATAGTGGGTGTTCAAGGCACATGACTGGTGTGAAGAAGCTGCTGAGCAATATCAGATCATACTCCAGAAGTTATGTGACATTTGGAGATGGTGTAAAAGGTCAGATTCTGGTTATTGGTGATTTCAGAGAAGGGTTGCCCAGACTTAATGATGTGCTACTAGTGGAAGGACTAACCTCTAATCTAATCAGTATCAGCCAACTTTGTGATCAAGAATTGAAGGTTAATTTCAACAAACTAGAGTGTATTGTTACTGATCAGGAAGATAAGATTCAGATGAGAGGCTGCAGATCCAAAGACAACTGTTACTTATGGGTTTCTGAAGAAGAAAGAAGTATGACCTCTTGTCTTATGAGCTCAGAAGAGGAAGTCAAACTCTGGCACCAGAAACTAGGACATTTGCACTTGAAAGGCATGAAGAAAATCCTAAGTACTGAAGCTATCAGAGGTGTACCTAATCTGAAGATTAATGAGGACAATGTTTGTGGTGATTGTCAAATTGGAAAACAAACAAGAAAGTCTCATCCCAGATTAGTTCACCAGGTAACTACTAAAGTACTAGAACTTGTTCATATGGATTTAATGGGGCCTATGCAAGTTGAATGTATTGGAGGAAAGAGATATGCTTTTGTAATGGTAGATAACTACTCAAGATACACATGGGTCAGCTTTGTTAGAGAAAAGTCTGACACTTTTGAAGTTTTCAAAGAGATGTGCATTCAACTACAAAGAGAGAAGGACAGTGGAATTATCAGAGTCAGAAGTGACAATGGCAAAGAATTTGAAAACAAGAGTTTTTCAGAATTTTGTGCTTCTGAAGGTATAAAGCATGAGTTTTCTGCACCTATCACACCTCAGCAAAATGGTGTAGTTGAGAGGAAGAATAGAACATTAGCAGAATGTGCAAGAGTAATGTTGCATGCTAAGAAACTTCCATATATGTTCTGGGCTGAAGCAATGAACACAGCATGTTACATACACAATAGAGTCACTTTGAAAAAGGGAACAACATCAACTCTGTATGAATTATGGAAAGGGAGAAAGCCTACAGTCAAATATTTCCATGTTTTTGGAAGCAAATGCTATATTTTGGCTGACAGAGAAAATAGGAGAAAACTGGATCCTAAGTCTGATGAGGGCATATTCCTGGGTTATTCAGTGAACAGCAGAGCTTATAGGGTGTTTAATTCCAGAACCAAGGTTGTAATGGAGTCCATTAATGTGGTAATTGATGATCTGACTGTTGAGAAAGATAGAAGTGAGTATGAAGTTGTTCCATAATCTGAAGCATCAGAAGAACAAACTTCAGAAGCAGAAATTCATCCAGAGTCTGAAGAAGCAGATGTACATCTAGAACATGATCCTACCAATAAAGGGCCATCTATTAGAGTTCAGAAGGATCATCCTAAGGAGCTTATCATTGGGAGCTTGGATCAAGGGGTCAGAACAAGAAGAACAGATGCTGCTGCTACTGATTCATGCTTTGTGTCAAAGGTTGAGCCTAAAAATGTAAAAGAAGCCCTAACTGATGAATTTTGGATTGAAGCAATGCAAGATGAGTTGAATCAATTCAAAAGGAGTGAAGTGTGGGATCTAGTTCCAAGACCTGAAGGGCTGAATGTGATTGGCACTAAATGGATATACAAGAATAAAACAGATGAAAATGGTACTGTGGTCAGAAACAAGGCAAGGTTGGTTGCTCAGGGTTATACTCAAGTTGAGGGACTTGATTTTGATGAGACCTTTTCACCTGTGGCCAGACTAGAGTCCATAAGACTACTGTTGGGAGTATCTTGCATTCTCAAGTTCAAGCTATTCCAGATGGATGTGAAGAGTGCATTTCTGAATGGATATTTGGAAGAAGAGGTATATGTTGAACAGCCTAAGGGTTTTGTGGATCCTAAGTTTCCAGAACATGTGTACAAGTTAAAGAAGGCTTTATATGGATTGAAGCAAGCACCAAGAGCATGGTATGACAGGCTGACTCAGTTTCTTGTGGCTCAAGGTTACAGAAAAGGAGCTTCTAATAAGACTTTGTTTGTGAAAGATGAAAATGGGAGTCTGATGATAGCTCAGATTTATGTGGAGGATATAGTGTTTGGAGAGATGTCTCAGAAGATGGTCAAATTGTTTGTTCAGCAGATGCAGTTAGAATTTGAAATGAGCTTAGTTGGTGAACTGACATACTTTCTTGGGTTACAAGTCAAACAAATGGAAGATACAATCTTCATTTCTCAAAGTAAGTATGCCAAGAACATTGTTAAGAAGTTTGGAATGGAATCTGCTGCGAATAAGAAGACACCAGCTGCTACTCTTCTGAAGCTAACCAAAGATGAACAAGGAGTTTCAGTAGATCAAAGTCAGTACAGAAGCATGATAGGGAGCTTATTGTATTTAACTGCAAGCAGACCTTATATCACTTATGCTATTGGAGTTTGTGCAAGATATCAAGCTGATCCTAAGATGAGTCATCTGACTCAAGTGAAGAGGATTTTGAAGTATGTGAATAGCACAAGTGACTATGGAATCATGTATTCACATAGTTCAAGTTCTGAACTGATGGGATATTGTGATGCTGACTGGGCTGGAAGTGCTGATGACAGAAAGAGCACCTCAGGAGGTTGTTTCTTTTTAGGAAATAACTTAATATCTTGGTTCAGCAAGAAACAAAACTGTGTTTCATTGTCAACTGCTGAAGCTGAGTATATTGCTGCTGGGAGTAGTTGTTCACAACTGGTTTGGATGAAACAGATGCTGGAGGAGTACAACTTGAAACAAGGTGTTATGACATTGTTCTGTGACAATTTGAGTGCAATCAACATCTCTAAGAATCCAATACAGCACAACAGAACTAAACACATTGATATCAGACACCATTTTATCAGAAACCTTGTGGAGGATAAGATTGTTCAGCTGGAACATGTAGCTACTGAAGAACAAGTTGCTGACATTTTCACAAAGGCCTTGGATGCTAAACAGTTTGAAAACTTAAGGAGCAAGTTAGGTGTGTGTTTGCATGAAGAGTTATAGGAATTACTGCAAACTGGATGTGAGGAAGATAGAGTACCTGCCAGTTGTGCCTATGCTAAGTGTGATCCTGAACCTGAGTCTGAATCTGATATGTTTTCAAGGATCAGTATTACATGTTTTGATTTTATTTCCTATTTGAAGTCTGAGATGTGTCAGAATTTTGTGGCTAAAAAGGGGGAGAAAATCTTGTGTAATGTTGTGTTGGCTCTGATACCAAAAATCTTATGCAAAGTGTTGCTGCTCAGAATTAGTTCAAATTCAGCTATCAGTGTTATTCAGAAGTTATGTGTGAAGCTCAGTATTCAGAAAAAATGCAACAAGAGCTGTCAGGATGTTATTGAGGGGGAGTATGTGTCTCAGGGGGAGTACAAGACTGTTATATACCTGAGTGATGATGTGGTCCTGAAGTGTGGTCCTGAAGAAAAATTGTGCTTATGCTCAGTTTCTGAAGTGTGCTCTGATACTGTTTATCACTGCAGTTCAGTTGCAGGGGGAGTGCTGTGAAGCTTAGTATTTGGTCATGTATTTCTGAAGCTTCAGGGGGAGTGTGTGTGATGATCAGGAGTTGATCAGTAGCTCTGATACCATGGTTGTGATGATCAGAAGCTGAAGCTGTTGTTTAACATAGCTCAGAAAGTGTTATGTCAGCTGCCTATTTTATGTGCTATGTTATTTTATTGTGGAGTTCTTCATTGCTGAGTTGATTTTATGGGAGACTGAAGGCTATATAAGGAGGAGGGCTGCTGCTATTTATGCTGCAAGACTGAAGGCTATATAAGGAGGAGGGCTGCTGCTATTCAAGAGACGAGATATAGAGTTTAAGATAAGAGAATTGAGTCTTAGTATTTTAAGCTTTTAGCTTTATTGTGTACCACTCTGTTAGAGTTGGTTTAGGTGTTTGATTGAGTTGTAATTCATTCTAAGCCTTTAGGTACGAATGAAGTCTTTGTGTTTTTGAAGTTTTCTGAAAAACAGAGTGACTTTGGTTAAGGGTTTCAGTAACTGGGTTGAGTTACTTGAATAGGAAGATAGTGGATTCTATTACTCAGTGTTGGGTAGAAGTCTTACTAGGTGGAGGTTAATTGCTTGGGATAAGAACTGGGAGTCAGTGTCTGAGTCTTAAGGATTAAATCCAATAGTGGATTTCCTTCCTGGATTGGTATCCCCCAGAGTAGGAGGTGTTTACTCCGAACTGGGTTAACAAACCTCTGTGCCTTTTTTACTTTCCTGCACTTTAATTTGCTGCCTGTGTGTGTTTGTGTTTGTGCTCTGTTTTGCAAATTATTGTGTCCTGTGTGTTGTTCAGAACCTGTCTGGTTCAGAACCTGTTATCTCTGTGTATTGCCTGGCCAGAATTTCACTTTAGGCCACTGTTAACTTCTAACTTGCATAACATGTCCTAACATCCATCGTTGAAACATAGAGCTCTAAGATTTCAAACTTCTAAACTAACCGAGTTTGCGTAACGTTGATTCCGTTCTGGGTAGCATTCTCTTTATCTAGACACTTGTTACCACACTGGCTCTTTCCCGCAGGGTACATCAAGTCAGATAAAATTCCTTAGATACCCCATTCATATATATTGCCCCATACACAACTCTCTTTTGACTAAATTGATACTTCGAGCCCATTCAAAGTCATTGAACTGAACAACTAATTTACTATAACAACAGCGACTCCAATTACTTTTGGCCTAATGCAGCAGGAACACATTCGTTTAATTTTTACCATGTTCTCTTAGAGTGTTTCAGTTTCCAACGCCTCTGAATTCCGTGCCTTTGAGCATTCCTCAACTTAACTCATAAGATTTCTCGTGATATCCTAGTCCCGAAATATCAACCTCTGAGTACTCTTGATCCCATTCTTGGGCAGCCTTCCGTTGCGTTCTCTGATTTTAATAACCCGCTTCAGGTAAGGAATATTAAACCATCATCACGCTATAACATCCATCGACTAACTTTACTTTTTCATGACTTCACAATCAACAGGACAAGACCATCTTACGGTCTGTTACTTAATCACAATCTCAACTACATGCTCATTCAATTGTCTTAATCGTCCTCCGAAGCTTACACGCAAATAACTGAGGGGTTAACTTCCTGCTACATAGCTTCGAAACACAACTCACATTACTGACAGGTTGTCTTCTTGTACTACGTTTTCCTTTAGACCTAAACGACATACTTGTTCTCGTAAAGCGATTTCTCAAATACTTTCCACCTTTACACCATTCGTATACTGAAACCCACTGATGGCTCGAGTCTCGTTTCCATTCATTCGATTCTTATCCGTAAAGATTGTATACTTATAATCTTTTCTGAGATAGCTTCGGTTTTCATAACTCAATCCTGTCAATTAGGTTACTCTTCCAATTTCTTCAAGAATAATTGCGTAAGAAAACTCCTCGAATTAAGACACATAATTCCCTGACATTAACCACACTCTTAACTCATTCTTACTAGCGACGATCTTTCATATACTAAAGTCTCAAAATAATTTCCTAACCAAAATTCCCGATTAATTCTCAAGGTACTGGTCTATTATATCTTCAGGTCAACTTAATATTTTCCTTTATATCCATATTACTTGTGCATCAATTCTTTAAAACTGACTATTTTATCCACATCCTACTTCCCGACTTCGTCGAAAAGTCATGTATCATCTCATTTAATCCATTGAAATCTTATTCACCGACTGCTAAAATTACATCTCCTGGTCTGACGACGTCTTAATCATTTGTGCTGAGAGGCTGCAGCATAATCCACATTCACAATGTACATTCCAGACCAAAGTTAGCTTCTTATTAAATCCTTAATTGTTGATAGCACATTCATAATACATACTAACACATGCCTGATTTTGACCTTACTACATACTCATTCTACAATCTTCATAACTACATAACAACTTCTTCTAACTCATAAACATGGTACTTACTGTTAGGGAGGTGTAGTTGATCTGACATAGCTTGGCTGACTTGCAAGTCCACTTAATGACCACCTCAAGGGGTAACTTCATCTGCTCCAAGGTAATTTTACTTTTTCCATCGTTGATTTCTTAACTGATCAAACATAAGGTCTACCCGATTTAAGCGTACGAGTTCTCTGCTTCTTACATCCCTTATCTTCACTGAGAGTTTAGGGGTTCGATAATCATCTAAAAATTTCCTCATCCTGAGTTTCTTGTCCCAACTCTGAAATCTTAAATCCACATTCGGAGTTATTTCTTCCTTCTACATCTTACTTACGCTTCTTAAACTACGACTCGCATCAAGGTTACAAACCATTTTTAAGCACTCCTGAATCTCTTATTTCTCTTGTTTCCACACACGAAGTACCGTACAACCATGTGTCTGTCGATAATGAGGTACTCCGTCTTATCCTTAACATTTCCTCTACGTTCTTGAGGAACCTTCATCTTCAACTACATAGATTACCGGCCACCATTTGGCGCTGAGGACTTCCTTATCAATTTCAATTATAAAATCTGACGCCCTGATTCTCCTTCTTCATACGCTTCATTCCTCCTAGGTCCTATTCGGTCCTCAAACATTAGTTCTAACTATCATATACTAGATCGAGTTGATCAGGCTCAACCAGATGTGACATTTAGAATAAATATCCGGAACCCAATGGTCCCATTACATTTATTGAATTATAATGACCCAAGGCATGATCTGGATCGACAGGCTCTGATACCAAAATGTAACACCCATACTAAGTTGTCTAGAATATTTAACATACGTGTTAAACTTAGTACTTGATACATTAAAATTACAACATAAAAATTTCGTGTGAATGAACTAAAATTAATACAGTCTTGTACATCTGATAATAGTACTAACTGACGAGTACAATCCATAGTCGTATCAGAATACTAATGCACTAACTGGTGAGTACTTGAAGTAAAATCCTTGTCTGAGTAATAATGTGCTAACTAACGAGTACACAATACATGAGGTAATACAACTGATGGTCTAATACAAGACATATATCCATAGTCATCCAGCTTTCCTTCTGCTTGCTGACGCCACGATTAATCTGCTTATCTTAAATAAAATAAAGGGATTAGGGTGAGAAATGATGTCTCAGTAAGTTCCACCTATCCTAGGCTGTAGGCGACCTTGGGGATCCTACGATCACCATTTGTCTCTACATGGCCCTATTTAGGGTTTACTGATCTGTTCTTCGTAACTTAGCAATCAGGAGGAATTTAGGATCGCTATCCATTTGCTATCATGAGTCTTATCATATTCATATTCATCATATTTTCATATTTATATTAGAAGTTAGCGTGTAACACACAATTATTATCTTGGTTCATTTTACGGAATGCATCCGAGTGGAGTAACTCTGGAATACATCCCCATAACATAATGGTGAAATTCCTATCTGAGGCCAACATAGTTTTAGAGACATGCATTAACACAGAGGGGAAATAAGTTATTTTTCATAATCACTTAAATTCAAATTAACTCACTCATCCATGACCCAAAGGTAATTGATAATCTAAAAGGTACTCACCAGTACATATCTGGCAACTTTAATCAGCTTAAGCATCAACCAAGGCTCTTGCCATGCTCCATAAGCACTTTTCTCAAAACAGCTTAACTGCAACTTATGCCTTCTGTAAGCTCCAATTTCAGTCCAAACTTCACCCCAAACTCTTACTAAGTCTATTAAGCATATAAATTCAGTTCTGGAACCATTCAACCAGCTAAAACTCACATTTCAGCTTAAATAACAACTTATAGCTTCTACAAATGCTCTGAATCCAACACCCATGCCTAGCTTCAAGTTTTCTTGCTGCCTCATGTCTATAAATGATGACATCCTGTCATTACTCTTTTAGTAGGCATTTTTCATGTAATTTTAGAGTTATGCATTGTAATTCATGGAGTTGCAAGCCACAAAAAGGACAGAAAATGGAGTTTGTAGATTCAGAATTCGGCCACCGAATACTTAGAATCGGCCACCGAATTTGCTGCTAAAATCACCACTGATCCTCGACAAAAATCGGCCACCGAAGTGCAAAATTCGGCCACCGATGTTCAGGCAATTCGGCCACCGAATTGAGGGATTCGGCCACCGATTTTGACATGCCTATTTAAGAAACTTGCGTTTTCTGAATGAAGTGTTCACGATTTTGGAGACCTAGAGGCATATTTTGGAGCTGAAGCTTTGAAAACTCATAGCCAGTTATCAATACATGTCTGAATCCTTTAATTCTTGTTAGTTATCTTGTACTTTAGCTATGAGTAACTAATCTCTTTGTGGTTGAGACTTAGATGAATTTGATGTAATCCTATGGGAACCCTAATTTGTTGAACTCCTTTGAATATCAATGAAAGTCTAGTTTTTATTCATATTACCTTGTGTTTAATGCTTTTTGTATGTTCATCATAGACTACTAACCCTAGCTTTATGCATATGCAAATTGATCGTAGAGATTGATTGACCACTAACCCTGGCTCTTGACTCGTATCTAGGTAATAAGTTTAACCTAAGTAATTAAGCTAGAGATAGACAATTACTAGGTTATGACTTAGGGATTAACGGACTATTAAAACCTTCAACAGTTTCGAACTCGCTTAAGAGATTAAGGTGTTGTCACTTGTGGGGAGAATTCTAGGTCAAGAGATTGGGTAGAATTACTATGTTAATCCGTCGTTGAACTAGATAGACATTGATTGAATTAGGAGTGCAAATTACCATAGGAGAGCTTCAGAGGAGTCGAAAGTCTTAGCCATTTTTCTCTCTAATTTCTTAAAACCAATCTTTATTGCTTTTTAATCAAATTTATTTTACAAACTCAATTCAACTGCCTAGGGCAACCCTGAATTTAATACATCTTAATTGATAACAATAATGCTTAGTCGAAATTAACAACGGTCCTCGTGGATACAAATTTTATTATTACTTCGATTGAATTTGGTACACTTGCCAAATATTTATCAAGTTTTTGGCGCCGTTGCCGGGGACTGTTGAATTATTTCAACAAGGCAATATAGTTATTATTTAGGATTTCTGCAATTTATTTTCTATCATTTAATTTTTTTTTTATATATAAATAAAAAAAATTCATTAAATTGAGTTCATATCTATTTTGTATTGTGCAGTGCTACTAAGGTATTCGTTTGCTGTTTATGCGAGGTAGAGTGCAACCCGGTGATTTGTTGCACGATCCGGAGATCGAGAAGACTGCAAAGGCTAATCGGAGAGCGGTCCGGTTAGCTCGATCAGCTGATCCTAGTCCCAGAACACAATACACTGAACCAGCACTTACTGTAACTGAAACTTTTACCATGGGAGATCACGGAGAAGATCCACCACCACCTCTGAGACCTATGATGGGAGATTATGGGTTGGCTGCTCACCGAGGGCATCTAAGTCATGTCTTTCAACCAGCCAACCCAGTCGCTTTTGATATCAAAACATCCGTTCAGAGTGGGTTGAAAGAAAAACAATATGATGGGTCAAACAGCATGAGTCCTCATGAACACTTGAGTCGCTTCTATGAAACGTGTGAGTTCTGCGTGCCTCCAGCCAACGTAACGGAGGACCAAAAGAAACTCAGGTTGTTCGCCTTCACCCTAACCGGGAGAGCTAAGGATTGGTTGTTAACCTTACCTAGTGGGACTATTCAAACGTGGGATGAGCTAGAGCTGAAGTTCTTAGAGAGATTTTTTCCAATGTCCAAATATTGGGAGAAAAAACATGAGATCTCCAATTTTAGACAAGGGGAGAATGAGTCACTATATGATGCTTGGGAGCGATTTAAATTGCTGCTTAAAAGGTGTCCTGCCCATGATTTTTCTGAAAAGGCGTACCTCCAAGTCTTCACCGAAGGGTTGACACATAGCAATAGGATGTTTTTAGATGCTTCAGCTGGTGGAAGTATGAGGGTTAAGACTGACCATGAAGTCCAAACCTTAATAGAAAACATGGCCCAAAATGAGTACCGTGCTGATGCTGATAAAAAGAAAAGGGGTGTCTTTGGGGTGAGCGACAATACTACCATCATAGCAAACCAAGCAGCCATGAACAAGCAGTTAGAAGCTTTGACTAAGCATGTGCATGGATTAACCATGGGGAAAGCTCATCAGGTAGCAGCTATAAAATATGATTTCTGTGGTGAGGTGCATGCAAATGGTGAGTGTGTGCCGGAAGGAGCTAGTGAAGAAGCCAATTACATGGGAAACCAGCAAAAGGGAAACCGCTATTCTAACACTTTCAACCCAGGTTGGGCAAATCATCCTAATTTGAAGTATACCAACAACAATACTCTGAATCCACTGTTACCTAACCCTCAGCAACAACAGCAAAGAAAGCCTTCAGCTTTTGAAGAAGCCATGACTAGCTTTGTGAAGATGACTCAGACCAACTTTGAAGAAATGAAAGCAAGCCAGGAAGCTGAAAGAAGAAACAATGAGGCATCAAGGAAACTACTGGAGACTCAAATTGGGCAGATAGCTAAACAGTTGGCTGATCAGGCGAAAGGAGGATTCTCAGGCAACACTCAAGACAATCCTAAGAATGAGAGTTGCAAAGCCATTGAGTTGAGGAGTAAAAAGGTTTTAACACCCCTATTACCTAATGTCACGAAAAATAGTGAAGAATTAGTGGAGGGTGATGAACAAGAAGTAGTCGAAAAAAAAGATGAAGGAGTAGTTGAAAATGAACAGGAAGAAAAAAATAAAGAGGGAGAAAAAAGTAAGAAATTGATTGATGTTGATTCCATTCTGAGAAAAACCAAAAGCCACCTTCTTGAAGAGAGTGGGAAGAAACAAGTTATTCCCACTTATGTGAAACTGCCATATCCACACTTGTCAAAGAAGAAAGAGAAGCAGGAGAGCCAATTCAAGAAATTCATGGAGCTATTCACCCAATTGCAAGTCAATATTCCTTTTAGTGAGGCGCTTGATCAAATGCCGGTGTATGCAAAATTCATGAAAGATCTTCTAACCGGACGGAGGAAGCCAAGAGATGATGAGAATATTGCTTTGTCCGAAAATTGTAGTGCTATTCTTCAAAGGAAACTACCTCCAAAGTTGAAAGATCCAGGAGCATTTACTATACCTTGCACAATTGGGAAATTAAATGTGGGAAGAGCTTTATGTGATTTGGGGGCTAGCATTAATCTTATGCCCTTATCAATGATGAAGAAGCTAGGATGTGGGGAGCCTAAGCCTACAAAGATGACTCTTACTCTGGCTGATCGCTCTATTTCCTATCCGTATGGAGTTTTGGAAGATGTTTTAGTGAAAGTGAATGATCTACTTTTCCCAGCTGATTTTGTTATTCTTGACATGGAGGAGGATGAAGAGCTTCCCTTGTTACTGGGGAGACCTTTTCTAGCTACTGGTAGAGCCCTTATTGATGTGGAGATGGGAGAGTTGATGCGTCGGTTTCAAGATGAGCAAGTGGTGTTCAATATTTTCGAGGCGATGAAGCACAGGAACGAAAATCCACAATGTTACCGGGTTGATGTGGTAGATGATATTGTTGAAGAAATTATCTTGGATGAGTCTCCTGCCCCACCTTTAGAAAGGGTAATTGTGAATTCCATCGAATGTAGGGACAAAGACACGAGTGAAGCGATAAATGAGTGTATCCAGCAACTTGCAGCAGATAAACAAGAATCATTGTGCGCAAAGGTTGAAAGTTTACACCCACAGAATGAAGAGGGGACGACCAAGAAAAACAACGAGGAAGGGGACCTTGCTAAAATTCCAGAATTAAAAGAGCTCCCTTCTCACTTGAAGTATGTTTTTCTAAGCAAGGATGCCTCGAAACCAGTCATCATCAGTAGTACTTTGACACCCCTTGAAGAAGAAAAACTAATGAGGGTGTTGAGGGAAAATCAAGGAGCTTTGGGTTGGCAAATCTCTGATCTGAAAGGTATAAGTCCAGCGTATTGCATGCACAAAATACACTTGGAGGCTGAATTTAAACCAGTAGTGCAACCACAACGCAGACTCAACCCAACTATGAAAGAAGTGGTCAAGAAAGAGGTGCTGAAACTCTTAGATGCTGGCATGCTTTACCCCATTTCAGATAGCTCATGGGTTAGCCCGGTGCATGTAGTCCCTAAAAAGGGAGGTATGACGGTGGTTGCAAATGACAAGAATGAGTTGATTCCGACTAGGACAGTTACTGGTTGGAGAATGTGCATAGATTACAGAAGGTTAAATCAAGCAACAAGGAAGGACCACTTCCCGCTACCTTTCATGGACCAAATGTTGGAAAGGTTGGCGGGCCAGGCATTTTACTGTTTCTTGGATGGGTACTCAGGGTAAAATCAAATTGCGGTGGCTCCGGAAGATCAGGAGAAGACTGCCTTTACTTGCCCATTTGGAGTGTTTGCATATAGGAGGATGCCTTTCGGGCTATGTAATGCGCCTGCTACCTTCCAAAGGTGTATGCTCTCCATCTTCTCTGACATGATCGAGAAGAATATTGAGGTATTTATGGACGACTTTTCTGTTTTTGGTAAGTCTTATGATATCTGCTTGTTACACCTAGATGCTGCCCTAAAAAGGTGTACCGACACTAACCTGATTTTAAATTGGGAAAAATGCCATTTCATGGTAACTGAAGGGATAGTGTTGGGACACAAAATAAGTGGGAGAGGCATCCAGGTGGACCAAGCAAAGATAGAGGTTATAGAGAAACTACCACCGCCTGTTAATGTGAAGGGGGTGAGAAGTTTATTGGGGCATGCTGGTTTTTACCGGCGGTTTATTAAAGATTTTTCAAAAATTGCAAAGCCCCTCTGTAACCTCTTAGTCAAGGAAACTGAGTTTAAATTTGATTCTGAATGTCTTACTGCCTTTACATTGATTAAAAACAAGTTGGTCACTGCACCTGTAATCATCGCCCCCGATTGGGATGCTCATTTTGAACTAATGTGTGATGCGAGTGATTACGCAGTTGGAGCAGTGTTAGGCCAACGTCGTGAGAAATTTTTCCACGCAATTTATTACGCGAGTAAAGTTCTGAATGATAACCAAGTAAATTATTCCACAACTGAAAAAGAACTACTAGCGGTAATATTCGCGTTGGAAAAATTTCGGTCCTATATGATTGGCTCCAAAGTTATTGTTTTTACAGATCACGCAGCTTTAAAGTACCTGTTGACAAAAGGAGATTCCAAGCCCCGCTTGTTGAGGTGGATTTTGCTTTTGCAAGAGTTTGATCTGGAGATCCGAGACAAAAAAGGAGTTGAAAATGTGGTAGCCGACCACCTTTCTAGGCTGGACAACCGAGAGGTTACTGAAAAAGAAAAGGCCATAGGAGCTGAGTTCCCCGATGAACAACTGTTCAACATCCAAGAAAGGCCATGGTTTGCTGACATGGCAAATTTTAAGGCTGGGAACTTGCTACCTGATGATTTGAGCTGGCAAGAAAAGAAGAAATTCTTCAAGGATGCAAACCACTACTTGTGGGATGATCCTTATTTGTTTAAGGTAAGCACTGACGGTTTGATCAGACGTTGTGTTGCAGGTGAGGAAGCAAGGAGCATAATGTGGCACTGCCATAACTCAGCTTATGGGGGCCACCATAGCGGTGAGAGAACAGCTGCAAAAATTCTACAGAGTGGGTTCTAGTGGCCCACACTCTTTAAGGACTGCGCTGAATTCGTCCGACACTGTGACAAGTGTCAACGAACAGATAATATCTCGAAGAGGAATGAGATGCCCCTCAATGGTATTTTAGAAATTGAACCGTTTGACTGTTGGGGCATCGATTTCATGGGACCATTCCCCTCCTCCTACTCTAACTTGTATATCCTTGTTTGTGTCGATTATGTCACCAAGTGGGTCGAAGCGATTGCTTGTGTCGCTAATGATTCACACACTGTGGTGAATTTTTTGAAAAAGAACATCTTCCCTAGGTTTGGAACCCCTAGAGTTTTGATCAGTGATGGGGGGAAGCACTTCTGCAATAAATATTTGGAAAATGTGCTTGTTAAATACAATGTGAAGCATAAGGTTGCTACTCCCTATCACCCTCAAACTAGTGGGCAAGTAGAGGTGTCGAATAGGCAATTGAAACAAATTCTTGAAAAAACTGTTGCTGCCTCTAGGAAGGATTGGTCTAGGAAGTTAGATGATGCTTTGTGGGCGTATAGAACTGCGTTTAAGACGCATTTAGGGTTGTCGCCCTATCAGTTAGTTTATGGTAAAGCCTGCCATCTCCCTGTGGAGTTAGAACACAAAGCGTATTGGGCAATTAAGGCCCTCAATTTTGACCAAGCCTCAGCAGGTAGGAAGAGGCTTTTGAAGCTCAATGAGCTGGAGGAAATGAGATTGAGCGCTTATGAAAATGCTGCCATTTATAAAGAGCGAACAAAAAAATATCATGATAAAGGTCTGGTGAGGAGAGAGTTTAACATTGGGCAACAAGTTTTGCTTTTTAATTCCAGGTTGAAGCTGTTTCCTGGCATGCTCAGATCAAAGTGGTCAGGACCTTTCGTGATAAGAAGTATTTCTCCACATGGAGCAGTGGAGTTGGCAAAAGCTGACGAGGCAAACACCTTCAAGGTAAATGCTCAGAGGCTTAAGCCGTATCTTGGTGGTGACCTACCTACTGAAAGGGTAGGACTTGTGCTGACAGACCTCTAAAGGTTGTCTACGGTCAAGCTAGTGACGATAAAGAAGCGCTGAGTGGGAGGCAACCCACTGTCTGAGGCAGGTATAAAAAGTCCAATTCGGTGGCCGATGTCTACAATTCGGTGGCCGAATAATGTCGAATTGAAAATTGAGCTGACCGTTGGGAAAATTCGGTGGCCGATATCCTCATTCGGTGGCCGATTTTTCCTTAAGTTTTGAAAATTTTTTGACCGTTAGAGCCATTCGGTGGCCGAATTTGGGACTCGGTGGCCGATTTTTGCCTCCCCTATATATAGAACCATCCTCTCTTCATAATCCTCAACTTCCAAAAGTAGTGTTACCCTGCCAAAATAATTTCAGGAATCACAAATCCACCTCCACACATCCTCTTCTCCATTCTTAACACTCCCTAACACCAATTTCGTGCTTGCTTCTTACCTCCATAACCCTTCACACAAAAACTCAACAAAAATGGCCAAAACTAGGAACCAGACCCAAGAGCCTACCACAAAAAGAAGGAGAGGGAAGGAATATGCCGGTACCTCTTCTCAACCACCACCTAGTCCACCACACACTCAACCACAATCATACCAAAGATTTGTATCCGAGGAAGCTAAGGAGAGGTTTGAGGTGATCAAAAGGCGTGTCTTCAACAAGGAAAGGGGAATTAATGTTGACAAATTGGAGAAGCATCCTAGCTTTCTGTGGGCAATACAAGCAAAGGGCTGGGAGGGACTTGTGAATATGGTAACTGAAGAAAGTAACGCAAGCATTGCCTTGGAATTTTTGGCTAATGCTTTTGCTCAGAAGGAATCAGATTATCACTCCTATGTGAGGGGAAAGAGAGTTGATTACTCCAGGCAAGATATTAATCGAGCGCTTGGTTTGAGGGAGGTAGAAAATTGTGATGTGGAGTATCATAAGGCGACACATGATGGGATCAGGAGTAGAAGCGGATGGGATGAATTACTTGAAGGACTGATGAGAGAAGGAAAGGGGTGGATAGGAACTGTTCAGAGACCTCAGAGAATTAACATTGTTGATTTGCTGCCAGAATACAAAGCATGGGCTTCGTTTATTCAGACGGTAATTGATCAAACTTCTGCTACAGCTGAAATGATAAGCGAAAGAGTGTTTATTTTGCTGTCTGTGATTTCTGATGAGGACATAGATGTGGGAAAGTTGATGGCTAATAGTTTGCACAAGCTGGTTACGACTGATAAGAACACTTTGGGACATTGCTGTTTGATAAACAAGTTGTGTCAGGAAGCTCAAGTTCCGGTTGAACCTACTGACATTTTTGTGAGGTCTTTGAGATTCATATCTGATTCGGTAATAGAAGGTTTTGAAAAGGAGCAGGAGAAGTATGACCGAGATCTTCGGGAAGCAAGGGAGAGACAGCAACAGCCACCTCAGATGATGGAGCAGGATCATCCGCCACAGGTGCATGCACAGGATCAGCCACCACAGGTGCAGCCACAGGGACTTCCACCTTATTTCGCTGAGTATACGTATGCTATGGCAAATTGGGCCCAGGATATCTCGTCTAGGGATAGGATGCCACCACCGTCATTCCCTCAACCTTTCTTTGAAGCAGCTGAGCTCTATCGTCAGAGTCCTTATACCAGGACTAATGCTTATGAGAGATTTTCTAGCCCGCATGACATGAAGAACTATTTTGCGGAGGAGAGGCAGAGAGGAGCTGACAGGGAGGAGCGCATCTGAGCAGAGTACTATAGGATTCAGGCTGAGCAGCAGCTTAATGCTGACGAATATCCTCAGATGTACCCATTTCCACCTTCAGGACCAGGAGGGTCGTCAGTAGCACAACTCTGATTTGGGCACCTTGTCTAGCCCAAACATTTATTGTTTGTTTTTTATCGCTGTCAGTTTTTGCTTCTGTTATTTGTTTATGTTATTTCCTTTTGTATGGAGTCAACTTGAAAAGTGTCTGGTGTATGAATTTTGATTCCCCTGTTTGTAATGCATCTGCACTTGTTTATTATTAATGAATTGACTTTTCTTGAAACTTACCAGTTCAGTGACAAAGAGTTCACCAATGATTTGTCAAAAGTTCAGAGGAGGTAGTGATTGCATGATTCTATATGGGAAGTGTACAGCAGGAAAGATGCTTAGGTAGCCACAACTTCCAGAAACCTCAGCTTGTAAGGTTATGGCCTAAAGTTATTTTTCAATTTTTTTACAAATATGAGTGTTTCCATGTGGATGCTATTTCTGAGATTTGCGATTTTTCTTTGTAATTGATTGGTCACATTTTGTACACACTAAGGCAAATTGCTTGTACCTTGAGCCTTTGCGACCCACCTTTGTTTATATTGAATTATCCTTTGTTTAAACCCAGTTGAGCCGCTAGGATTTAGACCCCTTGTTTCGGTGACTAACCACATTGCAAGCCTAGGGACCTTAGGAATGTGCACCAAATGTTGATGGAGTTAGGCATGTTTATATGTGTTATAATTGAAAAGTTCAAGTTTGGGGTTGCTTTTGGAACTAGCAACACTCTAAGTTTGGGGTAGGGGTACTAGAGAAAGGAAAGAGAATCACTTTGTGCTAAAAAAAAAACAACAAAAGAATACGCATGAGAAAAATAAGCTGAATTTGCAGCTCAAAAAAAAAAAGTGATCAGTTGCTTCATTCATTAAAAGTTCTCTCTAGTCCCCGGATTTAATTGTGATATGATGTTAGGGGTGCGTGGTGTATTTTAGATCCGTACGATGATGTCTAACTCCTTTGTTTTTCTTAAACCTACTTTCCAAATGATCCCACCTCTGACCTAAGCCCCGTTATAACCTGGAAAGTCCTTAAATGTGTGTACATGATAATGACTTTGATTGATTCTTAGAAATTTTTCAAGTTTTGGTAATATAGTAGTCCTTCATGTCGACTGAGTGAACCCTGTCATATTCAATATTGTTGCGAGAAGTTGTGGAATGGATGTGTTACCAAGCATGTTAGCTCATCAATTGCTAACAAGGGAGATGAACTTTTGACACGATCATTGGTGGGGTAAGTGTTACTTTATTGTTATTTTTCATTTTAAGTTGGTTCCTTGAGGACAAGTAACGATGCAAGTTTGGGGTTGTGATGACATCCTGTCATTACTCTTTTAGTAGGCATTTTTCATGTAATTTTAGAGTTATGCATTGTAATTCATGGAGTTGCAAGCCACAAAAAGGACAGAAAATGGAGTTTGAAGATTCAGAATTCGGCCACCGAATACTTTGAATCGGCCACCGAATTTGCTGCTAAAATCACCACTAATCCTCGACAAAAATTGGCCACCGAAGTGCAAAATTCGGCCACCGATGTTCAGGCAATTCGGCCACCGAATTGAGGGATTCGGCCACCGATTTTGACAGGCCTATTTAAGAAACTTGCGTTTTCTGAATGAAGTGTTCACGATTTTGGAGACCTAGAGGCATATTTTGGAGCTGAAGCTTTGAAAACTCATAGCCAGTTATCAATACATGTATGAATCCTTTAATTCTTGTTAGTTATCTTGTACTTTAGCTATGAGTAACTAATCTCTTTGTGGTTGAGACTTAGATGAATTTGATGTAATCCTATGGGAACCCTAATTTGTTGAACTCCTTTGAATATCAATGAAAGTCTAGTTTTTATTCATATTACCTTGTGTTTAATGTTTTTTTGTATGTTCATCATAGACTACTAACCCTAGCTTTATGCATATGCAAATTGATCGTAGAGATTGATTGACCACTAACCCTGGCTCTTGACTCGTATCTAGGTAATAAGTTTAACCTAAGTAATTAAGCTAGAGATAGGCAATTACTAGGTTATGACTTAGGGATTAACGGACTATTAAAACCTCCAACGGTTTCGAACTCGCTTAAGAGATTAAGGTGTTGTCACTTTTGGGGAGAATTCTAGGTCAAGAGATTGGGTAGAATTACTATGTTAATCCGTCGTTGAACTAGATAGACATTGATTGAATTAGGAGTGCAAATTACCATAGGAGAGCTTCAGAGGAGTCGAAAGTCTTAGCCATTTTTCTCTCTAATTTCTTAAAACCAATCTTTATTGCTTTTTAATCAAATTTATTTTACAAACTCAATTCAACTGCCTAGGGCAACCCTGAATTTAATACATCTTAATTGATAACAATAATGCTTAGTCGAAATTAACAACGGTCCTCATGGATACGAATTTTATTATTACTTCGATTGAATTTGGTACACTTGCCAAATATTTATCAATAAACACCACAACAATTCATAAACAGACCTTAAATACACATGCAATAGCTTAATAATCCCTTAATCAAGTCCCTTTTGCCAATTACTAAAATACCCTTTACTCACTTTGTATCCTTTCTTTACCGATCGTTGTCAATTTTCAGTCGATTAATATTGTATCCTTTTAAAAATAATACGTGGGAGGCGAGGTTCAAACGAGGAAAGACTTATGGTGGATACCTAGGCACCCAGAGACAAAGAAGGGCGTAGTAATCAGGCAGGGTAATGTTTCACAATTTAATGAATCTTCTACCTATTTGATGGGATGGTATTACACATCTCTCAACCTTTTACCACCTAAACCGTACATATGGGGGGTAACAATCTAAATTATAAACAAAGAAAAGTATATGAAATAGAAATAATTAAAATGACAATGAAGTAATAAGATAACATGGGCTTGTGTGCTGAGCCTGACACAAAGAGGTCCCCATGCAGTTGGGGGGTGATACAGCAAACAAGCTCACATTTCCCTTAACCCCATGGCGACATACGCAAAAAGGACAGTATGGAGTATCTCTCCCATTCCTATTTCATTTACTTGTCTCCCTCACGTAATATCCCTATTTAATAACTTGCCTACCCCAATACCTTTCTCAAACACTTTTATCCTCTTCAACTTCCAACACCAACTGACACATTCTCTCAACAACCTAATCTCTCTTTCATGGCTACCCTTTTCTCTCTGTCGTCCATCACCTGTCTCAGCTGAGAAAGAAAATAAAAATTACATTTTTATTTTTTTTTGCATTATTTTTTTTCTATCTTCTCTTAATATTCACTTTATATAAGAGCTTCCTATACCTAAGTTGCTAGCTAGACTCTAGGTAGTGTATTTCTCAGCAACATTCTCTAGACTCTTTCACTTACATTGAAGAAGCTAAACAACAAAAAATATTTCTGACATACCTACACCTACCTCAAAAACCTTAACAATGTCTAGTAGAAGATCTCGTTCAAGACAAACCGGTGTTTCCACTGAGATCTCTGATGCTCAAATTAATGATCTCGTCACCAAGTTACAACAACTTGTCCCTGAACTCGCAAGGCGTTCCCACAAGGTATATTAATTTTCTTTTCTATATTCTCTCTTTTACACACATCATCATATAAATGTGTGTTAAATTTTGTAGTAGATGGTAAAATGGAAAGTGAGTCCAAACACATAAAATTGATTTCTAAATGATATGGATAGAAATTGATGATAATATGAAATTAAAATTTATAGTTTTTGACTTCAAACATAATTTTTACAATTAAATTTATTGTTCAACTCAATTTATGTAAACATATTCAAAATTATAACTTTTTTAAGAAGATATTCAAATATAAATAACTCTCATTCAATTCATTTTCAACTAATTAAAAATCTAATTCCACAAAATTTTTTCATTCAAAATCAATGGTTATCCCCGTAGAACTAAACACACACAACATCATTAATTTAAGACTTTAAATTGAAATTATTGTCATTTTGATCCTTAGAATTAATTCAATTTTAAAATTATCTTTAACTCTTTCTCGTTCCTACAAAATAATTTCAAGAACTCAAATGACTGATCTATTTAATAAAAAATAATTTAACTTTTAAAAATAATTTTACAATTATATTGTAGAGACTAAATTAATGATATATATTCCAATGTTAGAAACAAAACCGGTGAATTTTTTTTTGTCAATTAGTCTAGTGGCACATATTAAATGTGGAGAAGTGGGGTGTCTGGAGTTCGAATTTCCGCCCCTGCATATATTATGTATTGTCCCTACCAATTAAGTTAAGCTCACGTGGACAAAACTGATAATTACTCGAAACACAGTATGACATTTCACTCACCACGTCTAGATCGAGCTGACCACTCGTCCATATTTTTACTTTTTTTTTAGAGTTTTCAATAGTTCATTAAAGGTAATCTTCATACACTCTAGCCTGAAAACATATCTTTAATTTTTGTTGATAAACATATATTTATTATGTGATGCATATAACTAATCTAGATATTTTACCAAGCTAAAGTTTTTTGTTGACAAGAACTAATCTAATTTAAAGTATCTTAAAAATTGTTGTGTTCTAGAAAGGGTGTTTATCAAAGAATTAATTATATCAGGGAGTCACATGCATGCACATGACACACACTACACAGATATTTTGTGTGTGGCTTGGGTTGGATTTGCTAGATAAGTCATCACGCTTGTGCCCTGAATCCTTAACTCGTTTACACACAAACTTGTAGGGCTGTGGAATTCGGACATTCCCACTTGCAATGCATATATCATTGTCGAGTAATATCCATAGCAACTGAAAATGTGTTGAAAATGACATTAAATTCCATTAACATTTATTATAATGTTTATTGTATGTATTGTAGGTTTCAGCTGCTAAGGTGTTGCAAGAGACTTGCAATTACATCAAAAACTTGCATAGAGAGGTTGATGATCTTAGTGACCGATTGTCACAACTTTTGGACACCATAGACCCTAACAGTGCTCAAGCAGCTATCATTAGGAGCTTACTTATGTGATAGTATGTCTAATAAATTAATTAATTTTAGTGTTTTTTGTGTCGTCCACATGCCTTTTAATATGTCTCACTAGCTAGCTATAGTACTTTATATAATATTGTCAACCTCTCTTATGGGTAACGTTATCGTTTCTCTTTTAAATTTTATAATACATTAATTCCATAGTGAGATTGAGTCTTAGCCCAACGGTAAGATTATTGTTAATTAGTGTGATATGGAGGTCACGTTTAAGTGACAAGGAGAACGAGTCATGAGCAATGGCCTCCTCAAACTTCACCTAGTGGAAGTCTCATGCACTGACCCCGTCCTTTAGACATTTTGTAACAACTATCATTATATCATTATTATTAATATAATGAATTAATTTCTAATTAGTCTGAGTAATATATGTGAGAATCTATCACATGAATCTGTCAAATTATTTACGATTTTGGAGCTGCAACACGTTATAGTTTGATCTTAGCAATTTATATCTTATTAGAGAAACTCAGCGGTTTTGCATGGACCCATTTAATGGTCAAATTTGAACCTGACGTATTACATGTGACATTGCCCCCACACCATTTTCAGTTAGTTGTTCTTGCCAAGTGCCTACCCGTGATACTTGTGTTGGACCACTATTTATAATTAATAATAACTCATGTTGAATCATTGTATGTTTATTTTCTATCACCAGTTACATCTCTACCATATATGTAAACGGATAATAATGATAAGATATACATAGACTAAATGTTTACTAAATACTAAAATTTTACTATCTTTACTTTTCCCCAAAATTTGTCTAAAGACAGAAATATTAAATTGATATATATTATCCATAGTTGTGAAAATTTGATTATAGGAAGGTTCCTCGTAGGTCACTAACAATAATTTTGAATAAATTTTACTATTATTTTAAAAACAAATACAAAAATATTTTGGAAGAAAGGTAAAAATAGTTAATCCCAAGCAAGCTTTAATGACTAGGAACTTCTCATAACTTGGTTTTTTCATAAGCATAGAATTTCACTAAGTGTATAAAGGGTACCACTTACATCAAGAAACACCAAAAGTAGTAAAAATTGCATGCATGCCACAATGTAAGATTACCAATCAGAAAATGATCAGCAACCTGATTTTCTCTTCTCTAACAATAAACTATCCCCAAGATAGCATTTTAATTCGATTAATGGTTGCAATACAGACATTAACCCCCCTTGAAAAATAATCTTATTGCATAATGACCATCGTAACCAATTGCATCGGCTAATTCAATTATGGACGGATCCACCATTAAGCATGATGTGCCTATAGCCGCAACATAACTTTTTCAAAAAAAAAAAAAAATTACATACGAATAATGTCTATTAGAATAGAAGTGAAGGATGAGCATTTTTCAGAGCAATAGGAAGAATGAAATGTTAGAGGAGATTGCACTACTAAAAAACAAAAATCAGTGAGAGAAATTTAGTGAGAGAAAACATGAAATTCCTCTCTAATTCCGTCACTAAATTTTGTGACCAATGAATTTGTGAGGGATTTTTTTTTCCGTCACTAATTTTGTTTTTCCTAGTAGTGTTGGCGGATCATTTTATTCCAATTAACAATTATTAGAATTATAAATGAAGTTGTGTTAATAAAACTAGCTCAAAGTATAAGGTGCAAAAGAATACATTGTATAACAATGTGTCTTTTTGCACCTTATAATATGAAATGAGAGAAAACACTACTAAAAAAACAAAAATCAGTGAGGGAAATTTAGTGAGGGAAAACATGAAATTCCTCTCTAATTCCGTCACTAAATTTTGTGACTAAGGAATTTGTGAAGAATTTTATTTTTTCGTCACTAATTCTCGTCACTAATTTTGTTTTTCCTAGTAGTGAAAGTGAAGTATTATTTTTTATGTGTAGATTTAGAGTACAATACACTTATACATGCTTCATACAAGTACTGAAAAGCTAAATTGTACTACATTATTGTACTACACATAGATAACTTGTACTGCAAGTTATCTATCTAAGCTTTCTTATTTTCTTTATTTTGCTAATGGTGTAATATCCCCCCACAAGTTAGAGGCTGGTAGATATCTATCATCCCCAACTTGGATAACAAAATGTTGAATGGTTGTGGAAGCAAAGCCTTAGTAAAGAAGTCTGCAACTTGGTCTTTTGATGAAACAAGTAGAAGTTTGAGGACATTTGCTTGAAGTTTCTCTCTGACAATATGACAATCTATCTCCAAATGCTTTGTTCTTTCATGGAAAACTAGATTTGTAGCTATGTGAATTGCACTCTAGTTATTATAATAGATGGCAGGAACTTTAGGACATGTCACTTGCAAAACTTTTAGCACATATAGAATCCATTTAAGTTCACATGAAGATGCAAACTAAGGCTATATATTATGCTTCTGAAGATGGCATGCTTAGAGTTAACTGTTTCATTGTTCTCCATGACATAAGTGAGTATATATCTTGTAGTGTCTTTACACCTTGCCTAATAATCATAATTGTTTGCCTCAGTAAAGGATTTTGGTTCATGGTGAGTATCAAGTGACAAAGCAAAACGAGAATGAGAATTAGTTAATCTATCAAAAGAAAGAAAACAGGAAATAGGATATTTAAGGTAAAAGGAATCAGAATGAATGTTATGTGATGTAAGGCAAACATAGTCTTGAAGGTAAGATGGTGAATGTTTGACTCTAGATGAGATCCTGGTAGGTATAGAAGAAGGGGTAGGAGATGGGTTAGGAGGATTATTGATAAGGGAGTCAGTGTTGGTATCTGGTGCATCAATGATGGGAGGAGGTGGAGGGGAAGAAGAAAAATAGTCCCAATTACTTGTAATAGTAGAGGAAGTAATGGTGTAGGGTAAGATGGTTTCATGAAAAATGACATTTCTGGAGATAAAAACTTCTCTAGTGTGAAGATCAAACAAAACATAGCCCTTGAAACCTGACTTGTACCTTAAGAAAACTGATTTTCTAGCTCTAGACTGAAGTTTAGTTCTATGAGACTGAAGAGTTGATGCATAGCATAAACAACCAAAAACCTTGAAATATTGAAGATCAGGAACATGATCATGGAAAACATGATAAGGGGATTTATGGTGTAAGAGAGGTGTAGGAACTCTGTTGATAAGAAAAACTGCATGAAGAACATCATAAGACCAGAAAGTATTGGGAAGTTTGGATTGGAATAAAAGACCTTTACCTACATTAAGGATATGCTGGTGTTCTCTCTCAACTCTAGCATTTTGTTAGGTGTACTTTCAACACATGACTTTTGGTGCAAGATATGTTTGGAACTATAAAATGAATGAAGATCAAATTCAGGACCATTATCTGATCTAATGAACTTAGGAATAAAATGGAACTAATTTTCAATGAGATGAATAAAATTTAAAACATGGTGAGAAACTTCAGACTTAGTCTTAAGCAGAATAATCCAGACAAATCTGCTAAAATCATCAATAGATAAGAAAATATTTGTGACCATGAACAAAAGAGGTAACTAACGGTCCCCATATATCAAAGTGTAAAAGTTCAAATTTAGAAGAAGCATGAAAATTAATTAGAGTATAAGGTAATTTCTTCTGTTAGGCAAAGTGACAAATGTCACAAACTTCTTTATGATCAATAGTAATAGAAGGGCACAAACTATGCATATTTGACAATCTTTGATTGGACAAATGTCCCAATCTAAAGTGCCAAAGTGCAGATATAGAAATATGAGAAACATAACTATTTATAGTTGAGTGAGATGCTTTATTTTGTTGTATATTACAATGATCAGAACTAGAAAGAGTAAGAGGCAAAGCATGAATAGAAGGTTGGAGCCTGAGTATGTAAAGGCCATCACTATAATCAGCCAAGACAATCATCTTCTGAGAATTCACATCATGTATGACACATTTATCAAGAAAGGAACAACACAATGTAAACTAAGGCAAATTTTAGCAACTGATATCGAATTAACTTTGAAATGTGGTGCATACAAGACATTGCTAAGATGAACATTGACAAGTTTTATTTTGTAATATGAACTAAAATAATGCAAAGAGGAACATATATGCTCATTAGCACCAGAATCAACAAGCCAACTATGAGGTGAATTATTCAAAGCATATGAAAAAATTGTGTGTATACCTGAAGGTGTGGATGAAGAAACTGAAGGACCAACGTTCGGAATTGAAGTGATATGGTTAGAGGTAGGTGCAGAGGGAGAAGCTACTGATGGAATCAAGTGTGATTGTTGAAAAGATGATACAATATGGTTTTAATTATAACACCCCGATTTTTATTTATTTATTTAATTTAATAAGGTTAAATAAATAGTGTCTTGATTATTATTATGGTGGGGAGGAATTTTACCTGAAAATAATATGCCATTGTTGAGAAAAATAGAGTTTTGGTGGAGAAACAGTAAAACTGGAGAGAAAGGGAGTGTAAGTAGCAAGCGGCGTAAAGTTTGTTGATTACTAAAATTTTACTTGAAACTAAAATAATAGGAAGAGGGGTAATATAATAAATATTAGAGTGGAAGGTGAGAAATAGAGGTAATAAAATAAGTGGAGGAGGAGGGGGTAAATTATGATAAGGGGAGGGGAGAAAAGTAATAGTAATAAATGGTTAACCTAGTGTACTAGTATAAATAGAGGAATAGAAAGTTAGAAACAAAACTTTGTTGAACGCGAGAAATCGGAGAAAAGAAGAGAGGAAAGGAGGCAAACCCTAGCTAAGGGGAATTGAACGAAAAGCTGTGTTTTCGGAGAATTCGAGGTAATGGGGGAAACTTTCATCTTAGGATATCCTTATTTCAAGTTGTAAGGTTGATTATTAATTCTATGAGTTTTGGTGTTGTTATTATGGAAATCATGGTGACTAATTAGTGATGAACTAATGCTGATGAGATTTGTTGTTGTTGTTGTTGTTGTTAAGAGATTAAAATTGAGAAACCAAAGTTAGGGTAATTGAATTGAGAATTTAATCATGATAAGAGTGTGTAATTGGATAGGTTGAGAGGAAATTAATGTCCAAATGGTAAGGTAACCTTAGAGTGATGTTTATGGATGAGTTGGGTGAGTGTCGGGTCGAAAACAAAGTTAGGAAAGGTCCCCAAAAGTGAAACCGCAGAAAAGTGCACCTACATGGCATGACCCATGCGCAACTCTCTGCCAATTTTTCGTTTTTGTTTTATTTTGGGGTCGCACGGTCGTGCACCCTTCCTAGACTTAGGAAACCCTACTATTCTTCCTTTAATGAGTTTCTAAAGTGAAGGTTAGGGTCCCGAAGCAATGTACCTAAGTGAGGGAAGTGTGTTTAGGTGTTTTTAGAAGTGATTCCTTAAAACAATGGTGAGTCTAAAACATGAATTAGTTAAAGGAGTATAAGACGATTATATGAAGAGATATAGAGTGGTGGTTTAGGATAGTTGATGATGACAAAGGTAAATTCCCTACAATAGTAATGCCTAAGATAGTTGTTGGATAGAGTAGTAAAAGATTGAAATGAACGAAGAATAGAGTGTGATTGATTAAGGTAATTGATGATGCTAAGAGAAGTAATAAGACAAATGTAAATGAAATGTGAGAATATGAATTAGGATAATGAATAATGTTAAAGGTATTAATAGTAGTAGGGCAAAATACTAGGTTCTTTAAAACTAGTGTGATAATTATTAAATGATGTAAAATGGTGTTGTTATGTTGTGAATAGCTATTGACTATGGTGACGATATGTGGTGAATTGAATTCTAATTTTGATGTTGTTTTTGATGAGCAAACCTATATAAATTGGTGATGTTATTGGTGAGTTATAAATTCAAGTGATGATATTGGTGAGTAAACATATTAATTCTGGTGATGTTATTGGTGAGTAAACATGTAAATTTTTGTTGTTGTTATTGGTGAGTTTTCTTAATGCATCATATCATAATTAGGATTCTGCTGATGATTGATGATGTGTATGCTCAGTAACATAACTCTAACATACTTTATTGGTGAGTAGAAATGGTACCACATGCATATAGGTGATAGGAATGAATTTCATATTGCATATGAAAGTTGATGTGATTAACTAGTGTGCGTTTTGAATGATGTGTGTGAATGGTGATGTTAAGATTGATGAGAGTTGTCAATGATGTGCTTAAATATTGATGATTGAATACTATTATTATTTAATGTTGTTGATGTATACTAATTATATGTTATGAATTGTATTCTCACCCCTTTGTTGTTGTTGTGTGTTTGTGGTGTTCGTACTCGTGGGGGAAAAATACTCTGGTTGAGGAGCTCTAGCTGAGGGGCAATTAGAAGGTGGCAATGAAAGTTTATTTTCGTTATATTTTATTAGTGAAAAAACTATGTAGTCGAATATGTGCTCTGATCTGTAACAGTAGGGTCAAGAGTTTTGTCGTTTGATTTATGTTTACTTGGAGTTAAGGTTTTTTGGAACTTTTGATTTATTTTTCCAATGATGTTGAGAACTTAACTTGTTTCATTTTTTTCTGAAATTGTTGAACTATTCCGCTACTGATTTATGATCTTGGTTTTATAAAATGGTGAACTCTTGAGTAAATGTAGCACCAGTATAATTAATATTTTTTTTAATTATTAAAATAAAGTTGGGGTCTTAGGGTGTTACAATAATGCTTTAGATTCAAACAAGTATTGGAAACAGTTTCAGTAGCAGAATGCACTTGCTTAACATCTGCAAGATCACTAGAAGAAGCATTTGCTGAGGAATTGGGCTTATTGGAATTAGGATATTCATGATTTTGATAACAAAACTCCACAGTGTGATTAGTACGATTGTGAAAGGTGCAAAAACGTGAATTATTCTTAGCACCATTGTTTCCTTTACCACGCCCAAAGGATTCCTAGCATCTGAAGCATTAACAAGAATGCTTGAGTCATCAAGAGACTTATTGAGAGGAAGAGTATAATTATTGCTTTGTTCTTGAATGGCCAAAGAATATACCTTATTAATTGAAGGTAATGGATCCATAAGATGTACTTGTGTCTTAACAACATTGAAATTATCATTCAAACCAGTAAGAAATTGAATGACTTTACCCTCCAAACGATGAAGAAGAGCAGAACGCATAGCTTCACAATGACAAGGATGAGGACAAGTGCAAAGAGGCATAATACGGTGTGAATTAAGTTCTTCCCATAGTGTCTTCATTTCAGTGAAATATTCAAGCATAGACTTAGAACCTTGCTTCAAATTATTGATTGCGGAACGTAAAGAAGCAACACGAATGCGTTCAGCTTTGGAAAAACGCTCTTTGAGTTCTTCACAAACTTCAATCGCTCGTTCATGAAACACGATGGTTTGAGCGATTTGTGAAGAAACTGAATTGAGAACCCAGGTGTCACGGTGATTTTTGGATATCAAGCTATTAATTAGCGTTGACTCGCAATTTTAAGATTCACCACCGATCTTTTATTTTTCCGAGGAAAAGGGAGAAAGTTCGAAAAACCCTATTTTTTAGAGATCAAAGGTCCGGGGGTTGGTTACGCAAAGGGAAGGTATTAGCACCCTAAACGTCTATAGTACTCTATAGGAACCTCTTGTTTTTATTTATCTTTATGCTAAGTTGATTATTTGTTTGTAAATAAATGCCTAAGTGTGAAAAGACTAAAGTGATGAAAGTAAAAGAAAGGAAAATGTTTTTGTTATTTTATTGATTTGGAAAGACAAAGTCTTTTGCCTACATACCCGAATGGGATCAAAATCATGTAGTTCGGGGTAGAAAGCCGAGTGATTGGTTTTGATTGATTTTAAAATTTGAAGAAAAAGTTTTGAGAAAGATAAGAGGCCGAAAGGCATAGAAGGATAAAAAAGAAGTGAGTTTGATTGATTTTAAATTGAAGATAAAGTTTGATTGATTAAAAGTTGATTGAAATTTGATTAAGAAAATAAAGACAAAGATTGACTTTTTTTGAAATTTTGATTATGAAATATTTTTTGGATTTTGACTTTTTTATGAAAATTTTGATTAAGTCCTAAGGTCCAGAGACTAAGTATGCTGAGAAAGTTTGAAGCGCGCCGGATCCCTCAAAATGACGTTGGATCGAGTGAGGGTCCTTTTCCTCGGATACGGTCAAAATTACATTATCGTCCTCGACATAAAGCATAATAAATAAATGTGGTGTCGGTGCATATTCTCATTTATGTTTTTACATTGGACCTAGATACATTCTAATGGCAATAAAATAAATGACAAAAATAACAAAATAAAATTGCATTAAAGTAAATATGCCAAAAAGAAATAAAAAGATGCATGAAATGCAAAACAATAAATAAATATGGTGCATAAAATAAATAAAGAAAATAAAAATGCAAGACATAAAATAAATATGATGCTGAAAATAAAATAAAGAAAATAAAAATGCAAGACATAAAATAAATATGATGCTAAAAATAAAATAAAGAAAATAAAAATGCAAGACATAAAATAAATATGATGCTAAAAATAAAAATATGTAAGACATAAAATAAATATGATGCATAAAATAAAAAAAATAAAAATGCAAGACAAAAAAATAAATATGGTGCTGGAAAATAAAAATGCAAGGCATAAAATTAAATATGTTGCATAAAGTAAATAAAGAAAATAAATATGAGGCATAAAATAAAAATGCAAGACATAAAAATAAATATGGTGCAAAAATAAATAAAGAAAATAAAATGCATGATGTGCTAAAAATTAAAATGCAGTAAAATAAAATGCATGAGAGTAAATAAATAAATAAAAATGAAGTAAAAATGCAAAAGAAATAAAAGGGAAAAATAAAAGAAGAGGAAAAGAAGGAAGGGGGTAAGAGTAGAAACAGGGGGGTGCAGGAAGCAAAGTAGTAGAGAAAAAGAAGAAAGGCAGAAATGGGCCGCGTGGGCTGATGGTTTGGGTCCGGTTTTGGAAGGCAATATATTGACAAAATCTGAAAAATTCTCTCATTTTCTTTCTTTCCTCTCTTCTCTCTCTCTCTCTCTCTCTCTCTCCTCTCTTATCTCTCTCCTCTCTCTCTCTCTCTCTCTCTTCTCTCTCTATCTCTCTCTCTCTCTCTCTCTCTCTTCATCTCTTATTCTCTCTTCCTCCTTAAATGAAAACAAAGCCTGGCCACCGGAGAAAGAAACCCGGCGCGGTGGTTGGCCGGCCAGAGTGGCGGCGCCACCGCGCCGGAGCCTAAACTCCCTCTTTTTTTTTTTAAAAAAAAAAAACGTGTTCTTAACTCCTTTTCACTCCTCTCTTCAAATCCAAGCTCCAAATTTTCAAAATCCTTTTAAAACAATCTAGATCTAGGTTTTAATTTTCAGAAAACTACCTTTCTTTGTTTGTTAGATTCCGATCCTGTTGGCTTCGGTTTGGGTTCGAATTTTTGTGGTTTTTATTTGGCTATGTTGGCTTCGGATTCATGACCGATTTATTGTTGTTCTGGATTTGGTTTAAGTGTTGGTGGTTGTTTTGTGATTTGTTGGTTTGGGTTTGGCCGTGTATGGTTTTGGGTGGATGTGTTGTGGCCGCCGTGTATGTGTGTGTGACCGCCGTGTATGTTTGTGTGGCTGCCGAACTTGATCTGTGATTTTGGCCTGGCTTTAATTGTTTTTATGATTCTGGTGTTTGATTTGAAAAGAAAAGGGAAGAAATTCTTTAGTGTTTTTTTTTTGGGTGGTGGCCGGAAATTGCACTTGTGGTGGTTTGTTGGTGGTCAGTGGTGGTTGAGCCACTGACTAAAATGTACTATTTTCTGACTCAAAAGCTCTGACCTGAACAGTACCATTAATGGTACTATTTATAGTAAAAAGGACTGGACTAAATGACTAAAATACCCCTCCTGGGTCTGGACCAAAATAACTGAAAAACAAATAAAAATTAAAAAATAGTAAAAATAAAATAATAATAATAATAAAAAACAAAAAATAAAAAGAAAAACACTTAATAATAAAAAAAGAAATTAAAAAAAAGAAATGAAGAAAAAAAAAGGAAATAATAAAAATAATAAAAACAAAATAAAAAAGGTTGCCTTGGGAACAAAAATATGAGGTATTTTAAAATACCTCCCTGCCGAAATTTCGTCTGAAACAACGAAGATTTCTGGCTTAACGAGAGAAATGAATTGAAAGTGGGTCAAAAATGGGGTATGACAGATGCCCCTATTTAAGTTTCTTCGTTACCGAGATTTAAAAGTGAAAATTTTTAAATTGACGGGTCGAAGAGACTTAAATACAGAGTACGCCATTTTTGACAAATTTCAAATGCAAAATATTATGAATGCAATGCTAGGCATGTGATGCTGTGCATGTAATGTTGTGAATGCTCACGATGCAAGTATGAATGCAAGACGGCGAAGATGGCTCGACTGGGGATAATAAAACAAAAGGATACCCGAGTCTGTTAAAGAATGGGGTCCGACTCCACTGGGGGTAACATGGTTTCACTGGGGATAAATGTCAGCTGTTCGGGTTAATGCCGAACTGCCACTGACGACGAGAAACAAAGGTAAATGCCAGCTGTTCGGGATGTTGCCGAACTGCCATTGACGACAAGAAAGAAAGGTAGATGTCAGCTGTTCGGGTTATTGCCGAACTTGCCACTGACGACAGGAACCAAAAAGTAAATGTCAGCTGTTCGGGTTGTTGCCGAACTTGCCACTGACGACAGGATAAAAGGATAAATGTCAGCTGTTTGGGTTGTTGCCGAACTTGCCACTGACTACTGGAAACAAAAAGTAAATGTCAGCTGTTCGGGTTGTTGCCGAACTTGCCACTGACGACAGGATAAAAGGATAAATGTCAGCTGTTTGGGTTGTTGCCGAACTTGCCACTGACTACTGGAAACAAAAGGTAAATATCACTGT